>JAHLJZ010000076.1:0-112239 GCA_025602915.1 Paraphysoderma sedebokerense
TACCTTTTTCAAGGACAATAAAATTGGTTTAATTCCCCTAACCTAACCTAACGACTTCAGAGCAAACTTAGGTCACAACTTCAGAGCAAACTTAGGTCACAACTTCAGAGCAAACTTAGGTCACAACTTCAGAGCAAACTTAGGTCACAACTTCAGAGCAAACTTAGGTCACAACTTCAGAGCAAACTTAGGTCACGATAAGTTGTCCTAACCTTAACCTAACCTAACCTAACCTAACCTAACCTAACCACAACTTCAGAGCAAACTTAGGTCTAGTACTACAAATGTATAGTAGACAATTTAGATCACATAAATTAAAATATTATTAATTAAAATGGAGGAAGGCAAAGATATTAGCGCAGTAATTTCGGATTTTGGTGGCCAGCTTTTTCGGATCCCTTAGGGTTTGAGCCCCGCATCCTGATTCTTTGATGCAATTCATACACTAAAACACATAGTAAAATAAAAATGAATCCAAAAATGATGATGAGGATAAATAACATTAACGATGATTTATATCCATCAGTAGTACTCTTGTCGACATGGAACGGAAGCCCAAATGACAAAATTGCCATCGCTGATACATGAGACAACACTTCAAGAAGGTTCAATGAATTGTATTTGTACGGTTTGTACTTCAAAATGGACAGAAATGAGATCTGGAGAACTGCCAGGTTGAGAATAATTTGCAACCCAATGTATCTGTTTTAGATGATTAAAAGAGTTAAGAGAATGGGGTTGTTAGTGCATCAGTTTAGCTTTAGAAACTGCTGATGGCTTGAAATACCAACGAGATAACAAACCTTGTCAAGAACATGCTAAACATTACAAGCAATAATTTTTGGCATAATTGAAGCACAATAAAAAATTGATATTCCGGTTTGAATGAACTATCTCGGTGAACGATCTGCTTGGCTATCTCCTTAGATTTTAGCCAGAATGTCCTTTTATATTTCGTCTGATATATTGCGTAGGACATGAATGAAAAATAAGCTGGTATTCCAACCACGTAGACGCTAAGGACAATTTGATTGTGAGTGTTGAATACAAATATTACTTCGTTTCTAATCGATGGTTTGACTTACCAAACAGCAGGAACAGCGTAAAGGCGATCATTATACCACCAATCTTCATAGCAGCGTAAACTAGGATCAGCGTCTACAAAAGTCAAACACTATAATAAGAAATTTCTGCAACTTTTCAAGGGAATACACGAGGAATGCCAAAAATTTTGTGGTTCCAGTTCCGCATGCTTTGTCATAAGGGGGAAAAAAAAACTTTACCAAGATAAATACGGCCATCACTTTCTTGGGTGCAGTCAAAGAGTGCCAGTGAGTGAGTAGCAACGCTCATATAAACGAATGTCAACAGGACATTGACCACCCTGACAAATTGTAAAAAACGGCTGCCATTGGTGGTCGTAATTGAACTTGAAGTGTACATCCGATGGACTACAAGAGCAATCCATCGGATCCAAATAGCGATGGCAATAAATCCAATAAGTGCAAGAGGAATGACAAGCGACAGTTTCATTCTTGTGCTGAAATTCAACGATTCTTCGAATAGATAACACTCCGGGCTCGTAAAGTCAATGTTAAAATTAACCACCATAATCATATTGGCTACTGCATGGAATTCCGGAGGCCAATCGAGTTGTAGCTGTCGTAGTATTAGAATTGTTTGAATAAAATTGATGCCGATACCCACAATGGCGAAGCTATTGTATCCAAAGCAGTTTAAAAAATCTAGTCACAGTAAATTGAACAACAAAATTCCTTACCTTGGACCATTCCAGCGGGAATGGAAATACAGCAACAATACAGGGCCAAAGAAGATAATACATGCTAAAGCAATAACAATTGGAAGCCAATTGCCCTCTGTACATCGTAAGCAGCTGTCCCCGAGTCGATAGTATCCTTTCGTGCATTGTCCACATCTAGTCCCTTCATACCCGGGAGAACATTTAATTTCTGCACTTCCTGGACATGCTTGTGCCTTCAGAGAGTTGTTAGAACATTCCTGAAACAAGAATGCGGATATGAAATAGTTAAGACTAACCGGAATACAGGGTAAAAAGGAAAAATTCTGATCTGATTTCCAGTGTCCATATTTTGGTTGCGGGGGCAATTTTCCATCATGACTAGAAACGTGCGGATTGACATATATAAAACGGCATGCATCGGTTTAATGCTAGGATAAACTTACCTGCAGGTAGCACCTGTATGGATTCAAATATCAGATTAGCTATAATAAAGTTCATCCATTGTTGCCAATAGACAAGATTTAACTTACCTTCAGGACAAAATTCACAGATGGCTCCAGAATTGTTGCGGAAAATGTTATTGTATCTTCCTAATATGGAAATATATGAATGATGCCGATGTTAAAATAATTGTGAACGCATGAAATTACCGGGTGGGCAATCAATGGTCAACATAAAGGTACAGTTATTGGAAATAGCCCCCTGTGAATCCATTGCATAAGCAGTGAATGTTGGAAACGGATAGCTTCCACCCGAGTCTTTCAAGTGGTATGCAAGACTAGTCGAGTTAAAAGGGCTGTTTGCTTGAATTAACTCTTTCTTGTCAGTGTAAAATTCACCCTTTGGCGGAATTTCCGATAAAATATATTGAAGAAAAGAATCGTCAAAATCGTTTGCCGTTAACTGAATACTATAAAAATCAGTCACCCCAGTTAAAAAATCAGGGGAGAGGTCGAATGCTTGTGGGTTGCATGACAACGTCGGGGGGTCATTTTCCGGTATGACGGGGAATTGTATCTCGCTAGTAAATGAAACGCCGCCAGTCGCTAGATCAGTGACTACTACATTGAACCGTTGGTACGATGACGAATCGCGGGTATAATAATTCAGTGCTGGGGCATAGACGATTCGGAAGGGAGGTCCAGGAAGTTCGGATCCTTCCCCTATAGCGACTGTGTTTCTAATACCAGATTGCCGATCAACATGGAATAAACTGCCATTAATTCTGATGTTAGTAATTTTAACTGATAAACGGTTATCCATATCGACATCGCCAATATCAAAGATTAGCATTTCATCTTTATCTTCCATCACGGTGAAATTGAAGTATACTGAATAATTAAAATAGGGTGGATCTGTGAGAGTGTCAGAATTGGGTAATTATTTTTCAATCTAACTCAAGAGAGCTCACCGTTTACTGGAATGACATTAATAGTTACAGTGGCATTACCAGTGGAGTTCAATACACCATCGGTTGCGACAAATACAAATTTTGTATAAGGAAGGCCGTTGCCATCTTGTGTTGGAACAAACTTGAGAGTTGCGTTGGCAGGGAAGGCAAAGGGTACTTCTTCAATGCTGAACCAAACCGCAGGTTCGGAAGATGTCTGTAAATTGCACATCAATTGGCCTCTGCCGGGAAGCGAGACAATAACGATGGAATTGTTGGGATTTGAGTTGCCATCGGGAAACTGTGCGCGAACATTAAATATCACAGGAACATCTTCATTCGTTTGCACTTCATCAGGCAACGGGATCGGAGGGTCAGGTATCGGAATTATGGTGAGATTCGCGATAGCCAAATTTGACTCTGAAAAATAAAGATGATATATATGAGATATTTGCCGGACATAACAGTCTATGTCACAAGCGAACTTATCTAACGTACCTGCATTTGATCTGTCTTTCGCTTTGAAGTAGAAGAAATCGCTACCATAAAAATCCGGAGCCGCAATGTACATAACTCGGAATGACGCATCGGTTACCAGTGAAATACTCGAGCTGGAATCAATCTGTGCTCCTCTAGTTCCCGAAGATGTCATCTGGTAAAGCTTTCCGTTGATAGGATTTGAGGTAATATATATTTGAACGGAATCATCAGCATCTATATCTGCTGCCTTCAATTCAGCGATCAACAGCGTGTCCTCTTCAAAAGTCGAATTGTAAGGCAACGCAGTCGGGGGTGAATTGGGTATACCTGTCCTGAATTTAGCAACAGAAGATTGAATGTTCGATTGACCTCCCACCCCAACAGAAATATCATACGTGGAATAGAGCGGTAAGCTAACATTGGTAAACTCGCTGAAGTAAAATGACCCAAGTTAGCCGCCGTGTATATAGCTTTTGAGTGAAAGCATCTGCATACCATCGAATATTTTTGTGAGAGCTCCACACAACATTGGGACATATGTATTCAGTTGAGCTATTCGTACTTTTAAAAATTACGGATCGAGAGTCTGTCGCCGCACCAAAGTTGTCCCCTTCCAGATAAACAACCTATATCGCATTGTAATTTTATTAGACTGCAAGGATATTAACTTTGATTTTGAATTGATCTCTTACCGGGTTTGGATTAGCTGCAGACGTTGGGATAACTCTGAATAAAACAGGAGGACTGTATGAGTATTGAAAATCACTCGAACTAATCTGCTCGTTAACCGATAACTGTATTGGCAAGTTAAAACCCACTCCTTCGGCTACAAGACACTGGAGGCGAGTATCGTTGACTTGTTGGATTCCCGTACAATCTTTTCCGCCTACTTTCATCCATATTTTATTGGAATTTGCGTCGCAAGTTCCACCCATTGACGAACAAGGACCAAAATTTGCACCCCTAATCAAGTTTCAGCGAGAAGTCAGATAAAAAGAGACATCTGGATTAGAAAGACAAGTTTTGTACCGGACAGTGATGAGATTCTGTCCTTCTGTTGGCCCGACATTCGGTTGAACTTGTAGTATTACTGGTTCATCATAAGAGATGAAGAAGAGTTCTGTGCTGTTGCTAACAGGTCCAAGGGAAATGACTACAGAATTATTGACGCCGCTCCCTATTTTGATGAGTTGTCAGCTAAGATCATATTTTTCCTGTTCCTAACTGGTGATTTATACCGGGTGGGCATGTGCATTTTATCGTATTTGCGATTTCATAGATCACTTCCAAGCACCTTTTCCCTCCCACTGTTACCGTAACTTGATCCACTCCCGGCGTACCGATTTTGTCGGCTTCCAAGGTGATATTAAACCCGACTATTAAACGATACAGTAGTTTACCGTCAATCAGTATGTATCAGGGGCTAAAATATAAATAAACTAACCAGCTGGGCCTTTCGTGGGATACACATTTAAAAGAATGGGTTGCCCATAAGAAAAGTTGGATGTCTTCGCCGATGGTGCATACGACAGGTAATCAAAGAGAACAACTAAGTCGTATGGTCCTGCGGAACTCTAACGTGTCAGCAAGAATCGGTACAAAACAATAGGTTGCTTCATCATACCTCCCACACCCGCCGGTGCCCGCGCCATCATATATGTGCCATTCCATTTCACTTCCGTACAGTTTTTCGATCCAAACATTACTTGAGGTATGGATTGATACGCGGCTGAAGGCAGTACAGAACTAAACGATATCGATATCATCTCGTTTGCCATAATTACATTAGGAGCAGATGTCGATACTGCGGATATGTCGGAGTATAACATTTGAGCCACGAAAATTTGCCTGGCGGTTTCCGCAGTTGGAATGTGTAAGACCCCCTCAGTCATTCCGACAACTAAAACAGAATCGTTTCCAGATAAAAAAATGTTGCTCATATTGTCGTTTTTTATTGTTGAAAATACCAATGAAGAGATTCTTTGCAAAGATGAAGAATATTTCGTGATGATAATGTCAGACCCGCCGAGTCCAATAGAGGTATTGAGCATGGTTGTAACCCCAGTGAAGATTTCTCCGGTTCCGGACTTGAGCACGTCGTATGTTGGAATGTCGTATGTGAAGGAATAATCAAAGGGCAAAATAGAGCTCTGAATCGTAAATCCGCTATAATTCCGTCTTTGAAGCATGAAACGATCAGGTTGGGTCGGGTGCTTGTGGAAAAAGAGTGACGAAGACTCTTCTGGTACATGAGCGATTGCCGGATTAAAGTAAAATGGAATGGAATTCAGGTCGATGGAATACGATCGTTGAAAACTTAGGTCTGACAACCGATACTCGAGTACTGTTCGGGACTTTGTAAAGACGCATATCATTCCTGCGTTATTGCAGTTAAATTGAATGGCTGATACAGGCTGGGTCGAGTTAAATATCCAAGATGCTGTGGACAGGTCGTGATTAAATTTTGCGATTAACCTTGAAAATTTGCATTTAATTAGTGTTCCTACTGTTTCAATGTTATTTTTTCAATTCAATACGCACCATCCACCATTGCCAGCGGGGTCTAAATCGACATTATTAAACACTGAGCCAAATATTGCAGTAGAGTCTATGTACAGCCCAGTACTCCTAAAGATTGCATAAGTTATACTGAAATATAGACGAAATGTAATCCAATGACTTACGGATACCGGAATCCGACTAAGAAGAAGTCACTCGTATATTTCAAATCATATTTGTTGGTCTCGTTTGCCCCTGTGAATTCGTAAAGCACAGCTCGATGACCCAAGTTACCAAAGTCGATGACGTACTTCCTAAAGACAACGTTAGGGGAAAACTTGCTGATACGTCATAACCGACCTCGATCTTGACAATACTTACCAAATGTTTAATGTGCCAGATATTGGATTCCATTTCATGGTGGCCGAATTGTTATACCTAGTTGGACGCAGTTAGGCGGACTGACATCCCGTAACTAGCAATAAATAGAAAGTTACCTCCATGAGCTCCAAGAATTTCCACACAGTCTGGTATCAAGCGGTGCTGAGGCGAAATTAGGGATATAGTCCAGATTACTCACACCATTTCCATCGTACGGGCAAGTTGCCACACGACACAGCGAGTCCAAAACAAAGACATGGGTCGCATTCGTTGTTGAAGAAACAATATCCAATGGCTGACCTGCCAGTCGAATAGCGCTGCTCTTAAGAAACCATGGGGAGTGCCGTTCACCAAGAGACACTGTACTGGCGGTTAAAATAATATTCAGAACAAAGAAAGCCGCCGGTAAGAACGAGTAGTTGCGTGGATTCATCCGTGAAATTGGCTCTCTTAATTTCGGTAGAAGGAACTTCCGGTGTGTTGTACGGCAACTAATACGTGTAATTATTAGCACAATACGAAGTCGGTAGTCACTGTAATGTTAAGGCACCACACTGGTTAGCTCAAACTATATGCCTTCACAGCACGTCCGTACTCGGTGGCCAGCTGAGGCGTCCCCCACTTAGGAAGGTGTCAAACATGGCGAGTACGACAGCTAGTGACTAGTGAGACGCGAGCTGACGCGAGACTACGAGTAAGCGTCTATAGCGATATACATTTTGACAAATGACAATTGACAGGCAAGCGATTCAATTCGCAATCACGATACCCATATACTGAGACATTGACTGCCAACGCTCGATAACATCATAAAACCAACAGACCGCTAATATAAGTAATCGCCATGATCCAAGATCGTCTGGCCAGAGTCCTATAAATCAGATAAATAAGCAGAAATAAGTATAGAAGTACCCGTATTCAATTGGGAGGCAAAAACATACTATACAGCTGGTTATTGCCTTTACAAGTGCCTCACTTGAAGTTCACCTTTTGTATCGACTCTATACCGAATATAAATGTTCACTATTTCAATTCAGCCGTCTTCGCCGATAATTAAACGTAATTACAATTTTGAATTTAAAATACACAAAGATGACATCCTCATCATTACTATTTCAACTCCAACAATCATAGACTTTCATTCACATAACAATAGAAACGTCCATATTCTAAGCAGACGATACAGCGATTAACGTTTTGCGATCATTGACATTAGCTACACCACCTGCCGTATTCTTGACTTCAATTCCAGTCGCCAAAATTCCTTTGGTAACGTGTCTTGTTACATAAATATAATCATTTAAAATGAAAAGTACGACGATAGGGTTAAAACTATTGTGGAATAATGAAAACATGCGAGCCTGTTGGTTGTATGGAATTGCAGTACCAAAACTCTTTATAATAAAGAAACCCAATGCTACTATAAAGTTTGCAATAATCATGGCGCAGTCTTTTTTGTTGTCACGAATATATTGGATGATCCTGTAAGGATTCACGTCAATGTCAATTTAGTTAAGATGAACTTTACCAAAAGGAAGTTAAAGACGTGATGTGATTGTGATCTCAGCCTTTTGTGTTCCTTAGTGTCATTTGCATGATGTAAATATCCTAATCGTCGCTAATTAAGATCAGGCGCGTATTTTGTAGTATAAATAGCCCATAAGAACTCTCTCAACATTAGTAAATCTGTTTTGTATTCTCCAATACATTCCTGTTTCCGTGGTTTCCAACTTTCCGCCTAAAATTCTACCCAAAATATTACAGATCCCTCTTTTGCGATACGTAGCCAGGGTTTGAATAAAGCTGAATGATAATACGATGTTGCTAAATATGACGAAAAATGCACCGGTAGCTATTACTGCTTGAGTCGCAACTGCCACACCTCCAAAGACATAAATGAATTGAGGAAGATTGAGGATGAATGGCAGTCCATATCGAAACAACTGGACATAGTTTGGGTTGATGATTTTCCCGTGGACGGCAAGAGCTCGTTCCATCAATATAGTATAAAGGCAAAATGAGTAAAGACACCAAGTCCATCCTTGCATGTAATTAACGAGTAAATAATCTGCTGGGTTGGCCTAATAATGGAGTGTGGCACCCAAGTATACCACACATGCAAGTGTACCGATGACGAGACTTGCAAAAACTGAGCGGGCTCTACTAAATGCCCAAAGATCTGGAGATGTGAGAATACTCTTTGCGAGAGTAAAGGCGACCCCTAAAAAGCAAGCACTAGTAGCGATAAGTTGACCAATGAGAACGGAACAAGTGCTTGCCATTTTGAATAAAATTACGTAGATTAGATGACCGAATTCAATTAAATTGTTCAAACTGCAAAATGTTCAGTCGAGGGTTCGTGCATTTTATAACAACGGAGTTGGGGTAGTGCCGTCCGGCCCAGAAAGTGGTTGAAAGAGAAACGAGCCATTTTTTTGCGCACTCTTAGAATCTAGAGCAACAGGGGTGTTCTGAATTTAAGGAGTTAGACAACGAGAAAATACAAGAGAGTCAAAGACAATGATGGCGAAGACACCTCAATACTTTTGTTATAACAACATGTGGGGCGAGGTAGGAAAATTGTGACAGTTTTTTTGAAGAAGTTGTGTTATGACCTGTTGTGACTTCTAGGTTAGGTCTACTAGAGTCTTCAGAGCCCCTAACTCCTGTTCGTTGTTGCACACATCAAAGCGGTGATTTTTAGAAACAATTTGTACATTAGCGACAATGAAGGACTGTTTTGTTGCTGATGAGGACATTGTAAATATCTGTTATATACGTTAGTGGTGAAAAAATGAATATAGCAACATTTTAGTTAGTAGTTACTCAGCAATTCATGATCCTCCCGTCTAAGCTCACGTTAGGGTAGACCTGAACTTGTGCGGAAGATTGAATGGTATAAACCCCTTACGTCTGCTCCTGAATGTTTTATTACCTCCATCAAAGCGGGTTATCTGAGGATTTATTGCTTTTACGTGAGCTAGAGCGGTGAAATGGACGCGGGAGTGACGCGAGCCATTTTGGCGCACTCCTGGAATCTCGAGCACTAGGGGTGTTCTGAAGTTGAGGAGTAACTTAAGGAGATCAAAGACCATCAAAAGGATTACACCAATATCAACGTACGACAACGAGAAACTGCGAAAAAAAATATGGTTGCGAAGACACCTCAGAAAATCTGATATAACAACATGTGACTTTTAAGTAGGAAATTTCTGACAGTTTTTTCAATGAATTTGTGTTGTTACACCTCTTATAAAATGGTAAATATCTGTTATGTATATTGGCCGCTAAAAAAAGAATATAACAACATTTCAGTTAATACTCATGCTCCGTAATGAATAATATTCCCGACGATGAGGTGGAATGGAGTGTGTGCAGGACATCGGGAGTTTGATTGGTGGATTTCCTTAGCTAGATAGTCGATAGTTTCGATTCATGTTCACCTTTTTGCGTATTTGAATAGTTTATTATACAACAAAAAGAGCACTCCGACGACATCATATATACACCTTTTTTTTTCTTTACCCAGTGTAATTTCGAAATACTATGAATAGATTGGTCACTCCAGATTCACATTGTAAATAGAAATTCACGGACTTCACAGATTACGAACAATGAATAAACACCAACGAGAAAAAAATATATAATTGCTACATGCTATTTGACAAGTAATGAATTGATGTTGCGGATGAATATACAGTGAACTAATACCAAGAGAAGTTATAACTTAGATAACCATCACTCCGCATTCACTCTACGTCTAACCCAACCCATCATACCATCGGCTTGTTCTAGCGCTTCTTTCACAAGAGCATTCAAAATTCCTTCGAAGCCAGGCGTGGTTTCTTCGATTCCCTCTTCGTCAACAACTGTGACTTTTAAATTGACAGAGTTGAATACATGAACGATTTCTTCTTCGACTGGAATAGACTTGGTTGGAACGCCAGTAAAAATGAGACGGTTGGGGGTCTTTCCTTCGTCATCATCGCCATCATCACCGCCTGGAGGCCAGGGGAAAGGCCATCTTGGGTTTCCACCGTTACCACCTTTCTTGGGTAAGCCTTTGATCACATCTTTGGTGGAGAGCTTGATGACACGGTCTTTAAGTTCCTTGAAGGAGTATTCCTTGAGAAGGTTTTCACCGAGCAACAAGGCCAAAAGACCAGCAACGTGAGGAGAAGCCATAGAAGTACCAGAGATGGTGTTGGTGGCGACGTTTGAACCGATCCAGGTAGAAGTAATATCTTTACCAGGGCTAAAAAGGAAGGGTAAAAGTTTAGAGTTTCATTCCGGCCACACAGGCAACAGGTTAAACACTTACGCAAAGACGTCGACACATTTTCCGTGGTTAGAGAACCAAGCCATTCTATCGTCGATAGCGGTGGCACCAACAGTGATGGCGTCTTCGGCAGCAGCGGGGGAGTAATTGCAAGCATCACGGTTGTCATTACCAGCGGCTACAGCAAAGTGTACACCAGCACGAACAGCGGCGTTGACAGCGCGATCCAAAGTGCGGGAACGACCACCACCAAGGGACATGTTGGCGGCAGAACGGGCATTAGGATCCTTTTGTTTGCGCAAAGCGTGGTGTCTGGCGGCCCATTCAACACCCTTGATGACATCTGTTTCAGTAGTTAAGGAAAAAGGCATTATGAGGTCAGAAAATGTTTGCTTGACGTATTCTGGGTTAAAAAGATAATACATACCACTCATAGTACCGCTACCGTTGGAGCTCAATACTTTGACGGCGACAACGTGAGCCTTTTTGGCAACACCATACTTGCGACCAGCAATCGTGCCAGCACAATGAGTACCTGAAAGTGGGAATTTGGGCTCGAGTCAGCAATCTATGCTGCCGAAAGGTAGTTGAAAGATTTAAATAAACGCACCATGTCCATTTCCGTCCTTGTCTTCATCGTCTTCGGGAATGGTGGCACCCCAAGAAGCTCTTCCTTCGAAATCGACGTGGTCAATGTTGATACCGGTATCAATGACGTAGACAGTGACGTTGTTTCCGGCGGATTGATAATAAGAGTATTCTTTGTAGTGATCGGCGTCAGGTCTATCACGATGAGAAATACGCGACAAGCCCCAGGGAGCGTCGGTTTGTTTTTCAACAGTGTCGTTCGTTGGGGGTTTTGGTTTTGGCTTTTTGCCAGCGGGATCGGAGTAAGGATCCCAAAAACCGGATGGATGGGAAGGGACAGGATTGAAGAGCCGCACTTTCTGGTCTTGTTCAATGTAGGCGACCTAAGGGTTGGATGTAAGGTTAGGATCATGTTTGCGACAGTGGTAATATGGAGGTAACACAAGATAAATTTTTCTTCCGATTCTCAGAGGACCAACACAGAGTTCAGCCGCCTCAGCCCACCTAGCAAGTAGGAAAATGCTGACGTGACCGAGATTGGAAATTGAGAGGAAAAAGGCAAGGAGAACAAAGAAGCAACTAGAAAATGGTACAACACGAACAAAGAACAAGAGTCATAAGGTGAAGAGAGTGAATCGTACATGTTGGTTGCCTCTAATCATATCGATGACTTCCTTTTCGAACTTGCCAGCGTAGCCCTTGACATCGCCGAATTCGTAGGTGTGCTTTATTCTGTTTTGGGTGGGTGAGGTGGCGAGGAGGGTGGTGAGCCAGTTGATGTGGTCGTTGACATGGGCAATCTGGGCCTCTGGTTTGAGGACGACGATGTAGCTGTCCTGGATGGGTTCAGCGTCCTCTGCGGAGAGCAAGGGGACTGAGGCCGTGTAGGGGACTGCGGTGAGGGGGGAGAGGAGTGCGAGGAGGGAGAGGGAGAGGAGGAGCGGCTTGAACGAAGCCATGGCTGTATGTAGAGGGGGTGGATGAGATGGGATGTGGAGGAGGGAGTGATGAGGGAGGGATGGAGGAGGGAATGAGAAGAAAAGCAACTTATATATACACAACTCCAACAGACACTGAACTCGCACACAATCGACACGTCAGCAGACCACCGACTGACCCACTGATTCAACTCCCCCCAATCACCAATGGAACAATCTATCCATTCTATTGATTCCCCCGGCTGGCAATTATGCAGCAGAGTACACATCATGGACAATTAAGTCACGTGTTGCGTACCCAAAGATCACATGACTATCTCTCACTTCAGCCACCGCTGCTCAGCCCGGCGCGCATCCTCATTGGCCAGCCCATGGAATCCCCTGCTTGTTCTCATTCCACAGACTATTATCATCGCTGTTCCCTCGCACAATATTGGCCATTCTACTGCCATCCCACGGCTATTCTTCCAATCCCCCAATCGAATCATCTCCCCATTTCCCACACCCGTATAAAATCCCCTATCATTATTAATTGATGCTCACATGAGTGTTGAACTGAATGAATCATCCCTTAAATTGCATGAAATCGGCTGAATGAGTGAGTCGAAAGATAACGACACGTCCGCGCATTAAAGCATCCTATTCCTATTCTGAATTTCTGCTCAAATCTCAAGTATCATGTGGCTCCCCAGTGGCTCCCCTTCTTTACTCAATCTGCGAACCTTTGATTGCATCAGCTCTTTACACTAAATTTATGCCTTTATTAAACTTTGATGCCCATCTGCCGTTAGATAAGCTGTCAATCACCTAAGCACACTCCACATCTAGATCTCACTTTACTCATTGATTGAACGATGATGATATCTCTATCAACGCGCGGGATCAACATTCAGAAATTAAAAGGTTTTGCAATTGTATGTGTATCAGCACATCCAGGTACATTGTACTACTGCAGCCCGCACAACATTCACCATTTTAAATGAATATGATTTAAAGTTTTGTGGACCAGACCCACGCCTTTACAGAGAATGTAATCCACCAACTAGAACCGATCCTTTCCTCGACGGTTTGGATGCTATATAACTAATATGACTGCATACCAGTCCTGGTCCCTCCTCCATTGTCAAAGCAGTTTCACTAATATTTGACGGGAATATACCATCATGACCTCGAATCCTTAGTTTATGTCTTCTTAAAACAGGCGGGACCATGTATGTGAAATATAAGACTACTGGTCTTGATTTATTAATAAGACAAACTCTCGGTACTGTCGACGCAGTTCACTCGAGACGTGATAATGAGAGTGTCCTCTGATCTTTTTGTCACAGCCTATCATCCCATATTATAAATATACACCACGGATGAATATAATATCAGCATTGAATGCCACAGATGATACTCCGTTACCTCCATCACAAGAAGAAGAATTACTCTCTTCTCGAGCCATCTTGATCCTATCATCGCTACTCGTATTCACCATTTGGTGTTCGTACTTGATTCAGCTTCGAAAAGTTACATGGCTACATGAAAGTGTACGTTTTGCATCTTTCACTTTCTTTTCATGAATACCGAGAGACAGCTTTCACAGTATCGTCGAAATTCTATGAACGTCTTTCGGTTATTAACAGATACGGTTATCCATAGATTATCGCCATCATTGTCGGTTGTTTCGTCGGACTCATACTACGGTTCTCAACTACAGGGAAACAACTGCAGAATATAATAGGATTTGATCATTCTTATTTCTTCAATCTATTGTTACCGCCTATCATCTTGAATTCCGGTTACGAATTGAAAACGGTATGTGTACAGTTCCATAGAATCTAGGATCTAAGAAACTTGTAAATTTATCCGCTGACATGGGTTATCTGGTAATAATAACGCAACACATGTAATTCTATATGCTAGGCCGATTTCTTTAACAGCATTGGATATATTTTGACCTTTGCCTTCGCCGGAACATTCACCTCAATCTTCGTTATTGGGTACGTTGCCTTCTGTGTTCCCGCCAAAGTTTCAGAGAGCCTGTCCGTTTTAAACTCACAAAAATTATCGTTTAGCCTGATTTTGCATTTAATCACACAAATCCCAATATTTCCACATGCCTTCACCTTACTCGAGTCGCTTTCCTTTGGAGCCATCCTTTCGTCGACAGACCCCGTCACGGTTCTCGCCATATTCAGTCAAAGAAATGTAGACGCAAAACTATATAGTATCATCTTTGGAGAATCGATATTGAACGATTCGGTAGCTATTGTCATGTTTAGGTATGATTTACCCCACAATCTCTATCATCAGCTCCATTTGCTCACCTTCCCTCATGTAGCACATTCAATGCCATCGGCCCATCAAAGTCTCAATCTTTGTTGTCGTTGGTGCTGATATTTCTGGGAGTCTTCATGGGGTCCCTGTTGTTAGGTGTAGCTATTGGACTTGTCACTTCGCTCATTTTAAAGTACTCTTCGTTTTCCCGATACCCGAGATTAGAAAGCAGTCTTGTCAGTATCATTGCCTACATGAGTTACTTGTTAGCGAATGCTATCAACTTAAGTGGTATGCTATTTCAATTCGTTGATAACCCTGGCTCTTCCTGGACGATAACTTATTACTCGATACATCAGGTATCGTCTCGCTGTTATTCACGGGGATCACATTGAAACATTATGCGTACTCGAATTTATCCAAAAAGTCCAAGAATATAACAAAGGGGATGTTTGGAGTGTTGAGTTTATTATCAGAGAATTTCATATTCGTGTACCTCGGCGTAACTATTTTCGCAAAATACGAAGGCGGATTCAACCTGTTACTTGTCCTCGTCACTTTTGTAAGTGCTTTTTCTTTTCTTTTCTTTTCTTTCTAACCTTTTTCTTCTGGTATAGTATATTAACAACATATTCATAGCCGGTGATTTTATTAGCCCGATACGCCTCTGTGTTTCCGTTCGCCAAACTTCTCAACATGATCTCTCACTATCGGGTGAACAGACGACGAGGCGGCGCACCCAGGATCGCTTCCCCATCCGAGCAAGCGATACCCCATAATTATCAAATGATGCTGTGGTGGGCTGGATTAAGAGGCGCTGTATCGTTTGCCTTGTCATTAGAGGTTCGTTTAATCTGCTCTTCAACATCTCTTCTATTTCACCTTCACTCAATGAATAACTGAATTCAACAGGTCTCCTCACCGGAAGCAGCCCCCTACATTAGAACAACAACTTTGGTCATTGTAATTTTGACTATTCTCATTTTTGGAGGTTCAATCCCATGGGCTTTAAAACGATTCAAAATCCCCAGTCAAATTCAATTACCAGACAGTCCCATCCCCCCCATCTATCCAAGCCCAACATTAGACGACTCACACCATGATCTATTCAATCAAGACCGAGTCAATATCGAACTGTCACAACCCCAACCCAAAAATCAACTTTCACCGTCTTTTTCATTCTCTCATTCCTCCGATTCTGATGCAGACTCAACCTACGATCAAGCTTCTAGTTCCTTCGGTCTTTTAGACTCTGATTCCGGTGACCTCGACCATCATTATCCTCCGTCCCAACCACAAGAACGACAACAACAATGGGAACAGCAAAGACAAGGCCACTACAAGAGACGAAAATCTCAAAATTGGTTCACGAATATAGACGAAAAATATTTAAAACCATTCTTTAGTTCCCGTTCTCAACCATCTTCTTCTTCTCCTGCTGCTTTTCCTTCTTCCTCTTCTAATTCTAAACCGGGATGGACCGAGTCTCGTTCATTCTCTGGCACAAATTCCCGAAAACGACGACCGAAACGTAAACGTAAAAAAAAACAGAAACAGAAAGGTACACTCGAAGACGACGACGAAAATAACAGTCATTTGGAACTGATAGGTATCGACGTGAATGTTGATATAAACAGACCAGAAAATGGGTATCTAGAACAAGACGAAGACGACAGAACCATGAGGTTAAGGTGATACCGAATCTTGCAAACCCTTGTAGACACAAATTTGATGATGCATGTATGTATACTACTTGCAATGGTATTCGCGCTGCAGAATAGTTTTTATATACGAATTTGACATGTAAGATACGATAATACTACAATAAAGTTTTCTCTGGGTTACATTTAATTTGTATCTTTTAATTTTCGCAACAGAAAAGTTGATGTAGACCAAAAATAAAAAATAAAAAAAGAAATCGAAATAGAAAATAAAGACTATGTATAGAATTTACAGCAAAGAAAAAATAAAACCAGAGATATACAATCCACGAGAATAAAGCCACTTCCCCATGTAATACCATTAATCCAGATATATACTCAAGGCAGTTATGCAACTCGACCAGTCCCAATCAACTTAATTTTCACCGACATCGATAATTTCACCTACACATTTCATTCTACCGACTCTACCTTCCCGAACTAAAATCGTCATTCCTTTTTTCACCCATTCTTTCCCATTCGCGAACTTAAATCGAACGATTCCTGTTTCTCCGGTTTTAAGTCCCACAACCGTACTTTTATCAGTTCCGTTTGAACTTGCGTTTCCGTTTCCGCTTCCGTTTACAGGTGAATGTCCGTTTGTTTTGATAGTCCCGTTTACTGCACGCGACTGAGAAATACTCATGATCTTCGCGGATTGTCGAATACTACCGCAATAAATGACGGCTGTTTGAGTTGGTTGGAGTTGAGTAGAATGAAACAAAACGTAAAGTGATACTGTGATTGTAGAATAAGATTTTGGTTCGGGAGTGGATAATATCACTAGACCTCTACGAAGTCTAAAATTGGGGGTTGGGGTAGTGTAAACGGAGATGGAGGTAGGTGAGGTACCCGTTGCGGGTGTTAACGTAGGTGAACGGGATGGTGAACGAGAAACGGGAATAGGAATAGAAACGGAAGAGGAGGAGTCGTAGGGAGATTGTGACGTAGGTGAGGAGGAAAGTAAATCGCAGGCGTCTGGATCTACGGTGGTAATCGCCAAGGTGGCGGCTTGTCCGGCTTTGATGTATTGTACTGGAACTCGTTGACGTTGCATGGATTTAACTTGGATAGGTACAAATTGGTCCCCAAAAGGACCGAGGACAAATTGGTTGTGTTGTCGAATATTAATTCTTCCAGAGAGCAAAAGACCTCCGACAACTATAAAGGAATATGATAAGTCCACTTTGTGTCGTTTAATTCGAATTATCAAAATCCATACCAAGACCAACATCCGGCACGGTATAAAAGTCTTCAATTTGAAATTCGACATCGGATTCAACCAAATCTTCATAATTTCTAGCAACAGGCTTGTGCAAGAGATTCAAGAACTTTTGAAACAACGGTAAATTCTCTCCTGTAACGCTGCTGATCAGAAAAATCGGAATCACGCTGTTTTCATGCATTGAGTTAGTATTTTCAGGGCCACGAAATCCAAAAGCGAGAGAATTAAGATGAAAACTGTACTTTGTAGAACCAAAATTGCTGATAACAACACTTAGATCGTCCTCGTCTTTGACGATAACAGGAATGGCGTTTTTACCTGTTACGTTGAAGTCCATTAGTCAATAACTCAACAGTACATGCCTCCAAGGAAATGCCAACCTGGTCCTTTCAACACAGATATCAAGCCCTCTAAAGTGCAACGGATTTCTTGTGGTGTAGCGACATCAATTTTAGTCACGCAAACGAACACCGGGATTTTAAGTACAATTGCCACCCCAAGATGCTCTTTTGTGATATCGGGCAAACATTTGGAAGTTCCAGAAATAATCAGACAAGCGTAGTCTGGGACAGACGATGTTAATCCAGTGATTGTAGTATGAAGGTATTTTGGATGTCCACAGGTGTCAACTAATGTCACTACTTTGGAACTCATTTCAATGACTTGTTGCGGTGTTGAAACATTGGTGCTGTTGTAATTGATTAATGTACCGGAAGAATCGAAACCGATGAGTTCATGCGATATGGACGACGTTTTGCCAGATTCGAATTCATGCTTGTGCTTAAGAAGATTTAAACGAGACTTGCCATGCCCATTATCAAGAATCGAATGGGTCAAGACACCCAACAAAGTGGATTTTCCTATTTCAGTTTAGTTGGTGAATCTCTGCAAGACACGATGATGCTAAACAGGATGATAAAAACCACAAACCTGCGTCAGAACTGCCGACCACTCCAATTCTAATCTCCATAAACATTTGTTCATCTTGAACCTTCTTTCTGACCAACACTTCCGCGACCTTTAAATTCTTTCGCTCATTGACGAGCTTTTCTCTTACAATACTACAATCAGCATTCAGCGCATTTGCCATCCTTTCCAATGTAGCGAGAGATGATCGTAAATCAGTCGGTGATAAACCAACCAGCATTCCGGAATCGGATATACCAATTTCATAAAGCGCTTCGCCCCTGCCCTCGCTTAGTCGCCATTTAAGTTGACTACATGACATCCAAGGAAATAAATATATAAAGAAGAGTTAGTTTGAAGGAAACTTTTATCTCGGTAAATATGGAACAATCTTACCTAACGAGGTGTTCGAAACGTTCTACATGGGGAAAATGAGTACGTTAGCACTTGTCACCGAGCTGTAAATTTAAAATTACCGGACAAAATACAACATAGCGAGTTGAGATTACAAACCTGGTGACGGATTCAACAATTTCAGCTGCAAAAATAGCAATTGCAAAATAAAATTTCAGTTAGTATTTCATCCAAGATGAATTTGACTACGTCATACGTCGTAGTTGTCGTGGCGACAAAAGCATATCGGTGAACGTAGTAAAGACAGTGACAACAACCAGAAATGGATACCTTGTACTCGATGTTGCCCTCTTCGACTTCGGGAGGCAACATTTCTACCTCGGTCACATCCACATCACTGTCGCTTGCCCACCCCACTTGGTGAATGTCCTCCATTGACATTGAACCCTTATTTATAAAGTCGTCGGTTAATATGGGACTGGACCCAGTGTATTTGTCGCTTTGTCTAAACATTCGAAAAGATAATAATCTATGGGTTGAACAATAATGCGTTAATGACATGATAGTTCGAGACAAATGGACATTTGTCAAACGAATATCTACCAAACGAAAATCGGGCCAATTCACAGCATTTCCAAATTCCAATTACAGATGTTGTGCGCAATATAAATATAACTGCTAGAATTGCAATGTATCGCTGATGAGAATGATAGCAATGATCATATATCAGTCAAATGGAAAAAAACGTTTACTGTGGAACGGCGACGACGAACAATTAAGGTATGGCAGGGAGTCATTCCCTCCTCGCGCGGTGACTCATTTCTTTATTTGAAGAGTTTATCCATGACTCGACGATACTTGTCGACAACGGCATTCTTCTCGTACAACGTCATCAATACCCCAAAGGCTATACTGAAGTACAAAGGCTCTCCGTATCGCTTGTCTGTTAGTATTCGGCTGACAATCCTCGCCGGCCCGCTCTGTTGCGCCCGTGGGGATGGGATATAATTATATTTGATAAGGCATCTCCAGAATGATTCCAATGCTTTTGGGAAGCAGTAAAGCGCCAACTCTAACTGCCGATGCGGTTGCTCAAACAATATAGTAAGCCCACCAATAAGTCCATTTATGTAATACCTAAAACGAATAAAGAATGTTCAGATCTTTTGTATATTTTCTTCTAATTCACCTGAAATCACTTACATCGGAAGAGCGTCTCTACCAAGAATTCGTCTCATGTAGCACAGTACAACCCATCCCACAGCCGAGGATGAACTAAGGAAAAGCGAGGAGCAGACTACGGATTTGAAATATTTCACAATGTGATGCTTCGGCCTAAAATAGAGAATAATAAATCAACTTAGGCCGGTGCCAAATACACCTGTAGTTCCCAATTTACATACGTTTTTAACACTTTTTGATAGTTTAATAACAATAGTGCAGCGTGTAATGGTCCGTACATCTTCACGCTCAAATTGAATGCACAAATCCAATCCTGTAAAGGTTGACGCATTATTAAATTGAGATTTAAAAGACATCTTTCAAGATTTAGTTTACCTGAATACTTGTTGCCGTACAGCTTGGACTGTGAGGATGCACAACTTTGCACATGGCGTGCGGGAAGTCTTTTCTACCGTATCTATCTACCACATTCTGAAACCATTTGAGGAATTTGCTTTTCTCAATTTTAGTCTTAAAATGATCAACTCCGGCTGCGTTTTCAAGAATGTTAGGTATCGCACTTTGATTGAAGATTGATGTTTTAATGTCGCGCATGTACGGTCGGATTGCATTTTCGCCAAATCGATCATATTTTCCAGAAAACTTGAGGGCAAATTTATAGTAAGATCGGTCTTAAGTGTCGGGAGCTAAAAAAATTACGTAGACAATTTGTGACATTGTTGGAAGCATTAGAAGAAGTCCGCCACGATTGAGGAGGAACGACAATATCTGTTGTCGGCGAGACTCGAAACTATTGCTATTAGCAACAGTCTTCTCTGTCTCTAAGGCGCCCGGGAGTACGTTTATCTTATTCGGCAGAGATGCAGATGAAGCATTCCAAACAATTGCGTCTTCCTCATATTTGCTGTCTCGTCTTCCAATCTTTTCCAAGCTGGCTGGCGATTCCCGCAATTGCCGAGCTATGTAGCTCGCGATACAGTGTCCGCTTCGCGTCAGGATAAGTAGAGCAATCATGGTTCTCCTTGATTCGTTGACATCCATGAGGATGCAATATCCCGATATTAATCCAGCTATGAATGACGCCCGCTGATCTGATAATTTGTTTCTAAGAAATTTGAATAATAGTTTGTATACCGACGACAAACTCCCGATGAAAAGGGCAAAACTGATAGTATCGCGATTAAGTGCCTGTAATAACACCTTGGGGCTGCACCCATAAGAAACCGAAGTAATGCCGTTAGAACTGTTTTGTAACCATTAAAAGTTCAAATGCGAGAGAAACGGAAAGCATACATTTTTATAACCTTGCCTGTTAACACGGGTCCCAACATCGACAAACCATATTTCAAACTCCCCGAGAGTGCAAAAGTCTTGAGGAAGTTGGACAAGAATTTTTGCAGCTCCTGATTAATTTCTGTCTTGTCACGTCCTCTTGAACAACTGTTATAACTATCACAATTAGAGAAATCTATTTATAAATAGGGGAACAAATCTGGGACAAAATGATAATTACCTTGTCTCAATATTTGTTTTCTCGTCATTGCGCTTCATTGGAATCATGGGCATGATCAAGAACTTAATACTAACGACGATATATCAAATATAAGGAATAACGCAGCCGTAAGCCGATATCTCCTTTGTGGAAATAGGGTTCGGAGTTTTCGAATCGATTGGAGAAATTGAGAAGGAGGAAGTCATACGGGAGACAAGGAAGACACGTTTAATAGATATGAACTTCTATGAACGAAGAGTCGGGATACTGTCGGGATGTCGTTTGTTTTTTGTCACATGGGGAGTGAGTCTGACCACTGTCTGACCAGTGTCTGACCTCAGGATACTCTCAGGAGTACTCTCAGGATACTCTCAGGATAGAATTGAAGCGAGATGAGGTGATCGGTGAAGAATGATGATAACAGTCAATTTTTTTGATTTTGTTTTCTGCAAGTTCTTTTTTTGAAGAAAGTCGCAACAAAGTTGAGCAGTTGCAGAGGGCACATATGAACAAGAATTTGATTTATGTAACTCGTTATTCTATCAATTTATTTCTTCAGGAAAGGCATTCTGACATATCTATGAATTGCATTGTGTTCAATTAGCTAATTATTTTCACCGTCATCAGTCACTCAACGGATGTATAGCGCCAATGTCTACCATGGGAGGTTCATTATTAATCGAAGGCCTAGCCCTATGAAAGAATATGAGTTTTGCTGACTCTGTACAAATAAGGAAAGAAATATGTAATGTATATTGCTGATGACCACAGAATTTTTAAATACAATACAGAAGCAATCAAACGAATACTCATACATATGTGCAGATTCTAGCGATAACTTCGACTAATCTAGAATTGTGGCATACTGATTAAATCAATTTCCAACTTTATTCAAGCAAGTATATATTCCTTCGAGTTTAAAAAATGTAATTTTTATAAGGTTGTGTGACTCTGGTATCAGTTCGCTCATCATTTCAGTACTGATAAAGGAGGACTTATGGACTCTAATAAAGAGCTACATTGTAAAATGTAATGATGCGTCCGTTGAAGAATGCTCTTTGTGAGATTATTTGTCTTTTATCCTGTCCAAAGAAATTATTTTGATAGAATCTTGAATGCGACGAGGTTCGGCGCTTCAATGTTCAAGGTAAGCTTTCGCCACTTTCCAACACATCTGATATAGTGTGCCTACGCTCATAACAAATATAGATATGTCGACAGTGACTTCCCTTTCGTTCCAGACTTCTCCACCTCCGTCTCAATCAGTATCCAGTGCTGCTCTTATACAGTGGAAGCATATTCCATTTTTCGAGCGAGAAGAAGGAAACATATCTCCTCTAAATTCCGGTGATGCCTCGGTCCGAAACTCAACCGGAGAGAATGGTTCTGAGGATTTAGATGAAGGACCTTTCAAATATTTAAAGGTTACGAATCTCTTCTACTTTCGGTGCTCCATTACAATTGGCCGATGGCAACTGTTCGGATCAGTAACTCCCTAAATTGTTGATTAGGACGTGAACGTGACGGCCTTCGACTCAGGACGAGGATTTGTTGCATTTGGTGATATCCTTTTTCATTCAGATTATGTTTCATATTCACGATGTTCGTATAGGATTATAATTATCCCTTAACGTCAGAATCTGCACATTCTACAGGGTCTATCCACATAACGCATCCAGTTCCTCCTGTGCCGGAGCACATAGATCCTTTTCAATCCATGCAGAAAACCGTTTTTCACAGCGAGTCATGTAAAGTTTTTGAATCTGGCAAACGAATAACTAGTCTAATCGTAGTCAAATCCATCGCTGGAGTCAGTTCACGAGGACGGTCATCAATGATGGGTGTTGGTATACCCAATTTCGGCAGGTCAGTTGGAACCAGTAGTGACGATGTGGTCGTCATCATTGCGGCTAGTGTAAGATTGATACTAGATTTCATTTCGTTTGAAGCGAGCTAAGCATTTTCGTCTGAGTAGCAAGAATTGTCTAAACAACCGTTGATCAAGATTATTCAGTATGATCCCACTGTTGCCGCTGCCTCTAAGTCACCCCAAACATCCAAACCCCCCTCGACAAAAAGCCCGTTCACAGTTCTAAAAGTGATTAAACCTGAAGTAGGAAAGACTTCATCGACTCGACGAATGAGTATATCTGGAAACAATAATGGATCTTCGGATCCAAGTCAAATTGAATTCAGGCTTGGCGTGGTAAGGACTTTGATGAAGGTTACATAATTCTGATATGTCTCGCTTACCAAACTTCCTTTCAGATTACTGCCATGACAATTTCTCCAAGCCTTTCTCCGCTAATCGTTGGATTTTCGAGTGGTTCAGTTCTTTTGATTAAGGGCGATGTCCTCCGTGACAGGAATGTCAAACAAAAAGTTTTGGTCACAGAAGGCGAGACCGTCACTGGGCTCAAATACCGAGATGATAAAGCTACCGGCTCTTCCATGATATACGTCAGCACGAGTAACGATGTTTCAGCCATCATATTGGACGGAAAGGACAACAAAGTTGTTTTTGATCACCATGGTTGTAACCATGGTTGTGCAACAATGACAAATAAGGGAGAGTTTTTAGTCGGGAGAAATGAGGTAGCGTTAGCAATTTTCCTTCTGTGTGATACAAATTAGCACATTGGCTTATATCATCTTAAACGATCGAAAGGCGGTTTACCTCTACACTTCAGATGGACGTGGGCCATGCTTCATTTTACAAGGTGAGTGATGGGACTTAGCGGATTTGTAATCTCTAAGGATTGACTCAGTTTCATTGTTAGGTTCCAAAACACATCTCTCGATATACAACAATTACCTCGTCACCTTATGTCATGACACTCTGCTCAACCGATACACCGTGTCCGTGTATGATATTAGAAACAAATTCATTGCATATTCTGGCAATTTTGGGTCGGTGAAAGCCGTACTTGATGTATGGGGAAGCGTTTGTGTCGTCACTGGCGAAGGCAAGGTATGTATCTTTCAAAGACCAACAAAGTGATTAGCTGTTCTGACTAGGTACAATTAGCTATTTCGTTTGGTCGAGAAATCTATTCAGTCTAAGCTTTCGCTACTTTATCAAAGAGAATTGTTTGCTCTTGCGCTTAAACTCATACAACCACTCGATTCCGGTTTGACAAGTGATAAAGAATTGATTTCAGATATATACAAGCGATGGGGAGATGCTTTATACTCGTCTGTATTTTAGTTTACCTCCTTACTGATGGGATTGATGATTGGAATTAAATCTCTTACAAATCAATCATTACAGGAAAGGCGATTACGATGGAGCCATGCAACAGTATTTACAGACCATTGGACATCTTGAGCCAAGTCATGTAATTAGGAAGGTGAGTTGAAAGTTTACATTGAAATTCATTTATTAATAAGTTTACTGACTATGCATATATTTAAATCATGAAGTTCCTTGACGCCCAGCGGATCCCAAACCTCATTCTCTTTTTGCAAACACTTCACACAAAAGGCATAGCAAACTCTGATCATACGACCTTACTTCTGAATTGCTACACCAAAATGAAAGACGTCAAAAGTTTAGATGACTTCTTGAAGGTACCTAATAGATTTAGAATCACCCGTTTCCGGCTCTTCTCACTGACTAATAATCAATATTTCATGTACAGTCCGACGAGGAGTTGACGTTTGACGTGGAGACAGCAATCAAAGTTTGTCGAAATGCCGGATATTTTCAGCATGCTGTTTATCTAGCCGAGAAGTATGAAGAACACGACTGGTATATCTTCGTTTATGTGATCGATTTTTATGCGACATTTTCTTATTGTGTTACAATATTTATCAGGTACCTACGGATTCAATTAGACGATTTAGGTAATTACAACGATGCTTTAGCTTATATCAACCGTTTGCCATCCGATATGGTACGTTGCAGATTCCTTTTATACTTTTTTTTATTGGTATGGTAACATAACCGTCATAATAGATCAAAGCGTATATCAAACAATACGGGAAAACTTTTATTAATAACATACCGGAAGCTACCACGGAGCTACTCATTAAGTTAAACAGTAATTCAGGTCAAACGAAAAACGAAGTCGATGGGGATCACGAAGAAAGTATGGTGTTTGTCTTCTCGGATTCTAGTTATTGCCCTTCTAACAATGCATATCGTTACGCCTGTTAAAGCCTTACCAGAACATTATATTCATCTGTATACCCCCTCCGAAAGCCAGACAGCGTCCTTGACTCGTTTCTTAGAGTTTCTCGTGCAGCAAGAACGTGACCGATACCAAGATGAGATGAGCACTGACAACCAGAAGGGCAGCGAACTTGTATGGAATACATTGCTTGAAGTATATCTGATGTCGAAGGTAAACTTTAACCCACCGTGTTGTCGTTTCGATGTCATCTCACTGACCACTGCCCTCTCTATTAGAGCGAAAGGAAACGACGGGATCAAGTTATGAGCATTCTTAAAGACCCTAAGGTTAGACTTTCGGCCAATTCGACATTCGGGATTATGTAATTTTTTGTAACAAAAAATGCGATTCAACAGGCTCATTACGACATTAACCACGCATTAGTGTTGTGTAAAATGTATAATTTCACGTCTGGAATGCTATATCTGTATGAAAAGTTGGATTTGTATGACATTGCTTCTGTTCTTACTGGGTTTCGCATGCGACCTGGACTAACGACTTTTGATGTCGCAGGTACAAAGATATTTTGCAACTTTACATCGATACCAACGATTTCCAGAAGGTCATACAGGCAGCTCTTCAATATGGGTTAGTTATAGTCTCATCGTAAGTTAACGCTTAACGGAAATCTTAATTCACTTAATTATAAGCTCCCGTGATCCAACCATTTGGATTCAAGTCTTGTCATTCTTTGGCTCAAAACACGACGAATGCGAAAAAGAGTTGACAGAAACCTTAAATAATATCCTTTTTTTTGCCGCTTCAATTTTTTTGAGTTAAATCATCTTTCATTAAATCATGTCCTTAACCGACATTCACTCATCGACCAAGGAAACATCATCTCTCCCCTCCAAGTAATTCAAGTACTCGGGCGAAACAAAAGCACAAAAATAAAAGTCGTGAAGGATTACATTACTCGCCGGTTACGAGTTGAAGAGCAGTTGCTTCAAGAGGTTACAATCTCATTACCACAGGAGTTTTTCGTCCGTTCGTGATCTTAATTCAACCCTTACGTAGGACAAAAACATAACCGCTAGTTATAAGTCTGAGACAGAGAATATGCGTAAGCAGATTGAAGAGTTAGAAACTAAGTATGTCAGCTTACTGTTGAGTTTACCGCCGAGTTTTACTCCCTAAGTTAATTACCATATATTCCTATCAGACCAATAACATTCCAAGCCTCCCACTGTACTGCATGTTCTGCACCTTTACGTCTTCCGGCTGTTCATTTCATGTGCAAAGATTCATACCATTTAAGGTGAGTTTTTTATACCTACTCATTCATATTCCTTATTAACCACGGTGCGGCAATCAGTTGTCTCAATGAAAATGAGCGAGAATGTCCAAAATGTGCTACAAAGACCAGAATGATGAAGGAAATTAAACGAACGCTGGCTGACAGTGCGAACGATCCCGATCTTTTTTATGGGCAGGTTTGTAGCATATCTATTATTCTAACACACAATAAGCGAATATTCACCCAGTCTTCTCATTTTCAATAGTTGGGGGATGCAGAGGACGGTTTTCACGTAATTGCAGATTGGTTTTCAAAGAAAGCGATACTGAGCACTAAAGAACAGTTGTAACGATTTGCAGTGTGTACAATAAATTAAGAATGAAACATAACGGCTTTCTATTCTAAGTGATTCATTAACCATATATTACAGTTATATATAAATCTACAATCCTCAATCTACTTCTACATTAGTTAATGGCTTCAATTCGACTCCAATCAATCTTTACAACGGTTTCATCTAAATCTCTCAAAATCTGCCGTTCCCTCACTACATCACTTAACTCATGGTTAATTATATTTCTAACTTCGACATCCTGATTCGTTGAATTATCTTGTCTCTTTGTGATCACCACTAGGGAGGATTTTAATCCTCTCTTTATTCTGCGCTTCTGAATCGTTTTAGGCCTCTCTACTTCATTTTGTAACGCTGTGGAATTTGAGGGGCCATCAAGGGTGACAGGGTCCGGGTTTTTACCAAACAATTTGATAGTGCTTTCAGACCAAATACCGAGAATAACTTTCCAGAATTCAGCAAGAACATATTTCGGTAACTTCTCGAGAATATCTTCCACCCAATCTAAATCACTCTTTCCATCTACCGATTTCATTTGGACACTGAAACCAAATTCATCAGCACGAGTGATCAAGTCGCCCAGTAATCTAGGAATTTGCCAAATCTTCAAATCAAGTCGTAATTGAGCCGTCAGATCATTCCAACCTTTTCTCTCCAAGAAATTTCCAAGAACGACGGGTTCTTTTGTAGTCAGAGTACCAATGGACAACATTTTGTTCGGATCGTCTTTGCGACTGACTAGCTTAAAATCAATTTGACCGATATTCAAGTGAAGAGGTCCAGTGTTATTGAAACTAACGCCAATATCCATACCAAGTCCGTTCTTAAATGGATTGACAATTCTAGGTCGAAGATGAAGGGGCTTGAAGAAGAAGAGATCTGGTGTGAACCATCGTGACTGTTTGAAAGGTATGAACGACTGGTCTGGTGTAGCTGTTTTCGGATCGGAAGTGGTATGAACGATATATCCACCAAGATGGACGTCTTTGGAATACGATTCTCGAAGGGAAAGTAACCGAGGTACCGCCACTTTCAAGGCGTCGTAAATGTTAGGTTTGATGGGGGCAATAAGGAGGCGGAATTGAACAGGTTTTCCGGGTAGGATCAAGAATTCCGTAGCGAAAATATCGACAATAGCTTGTCCTTGTTTTCCAGCGTGATATAGCCTAGCGGAAGCGGAAGGGATTTGCACAGACAACGGAATAGGCAACTTGTTGTCAATTTTTACTTTAGCGTCAAGGCCAGCAGGAACGTTGTCCACTTGAACGTCGGCAATAAAGAACGGGGTGGATGAGTTGTACCATTTTGCAGCATCCGGAATATAGCGACCAACATCTAAAGGAACTTTGACTTTGGAGGCAATTGAAAATAATTCGTTGGCATTCAAACCAAATCTGGCGCCTTGTGGAGCAAATTGGATTGGCATAGGGGCGATAGGTAACTTGAACAACAACGACCCAACGATATCAGAGACGGATCCAATGACGTTCAAAGCGTTATCGGTAATAGCGAAGGTCATCATCATTGACATAGATACTCTAGATTTCTCAAGTACGATATTCGATACACGAGTAGTAGCAGTTTGAACGTCGTTGATGTGGGCATCTAATTGAGCGAAACCAATTTTGGCGGAAACCGTATTCAACATTTCGAAACCGACGATATCTACGGTGACACCACAACCCATTGTGTTAGAGTCGACAAAAGTCATATCGACATTTTGAATCTGGATTAATTCAGAAACTCGATTCATCAAATCAGATATCACTGGTTTCAATTTCTTGATGATACCATCGAAAGGACTAGCAGTAACCGCAACCTTGCTAAAAAGACCGGTTGTACGTTCCCGGGAGGCACCGATACGAATGTTTGAAACTTTTCCGACTGCATTCGTTGTTCCCGAATCCACAATTTGTTTCACGATCAAAGCAACGCCGTTTTGTGACTTTTCTTCTTCTGATAACTCGATTTCGGCTTTCATGCTCAATCTCACGCGTTTTGACTGACTATCTGAGACAACTTTTAAACCGGGAATGGCCATATTAGCGAGACCAAAGTCATTCAAATCGACGGACACACCAAAGTAACCAATATCGACGAACGCCGACAAGGATAATTCAACGGAAGCTTGAAGGTCAAACACCACCTTTTTGCCAACTTTACTCTCACCAGCAGCATCCAAGTGAGCTCTCTCAATATTGACTTTCTGAAGAAGCTTACTCGTGTTATCAAAATTGAGATCTTGGCGAGTTAAACCGATAAGACTGAGAACGTAATCAATCATTTTCACGTTCACAATTTTGTCAAGCGACATTCCAATTCTAGACTGAGCCAACATCTGAATTACGTTTTGTTGTTGACTGTTCGATCCGAATTGAATACCGGAAACTGACACAGACTCCATCAAGCCATCACCGTTTGTGGAATTACCCCTTTCAATGATGCTGACCAATCGTTTCAAAACCTTGTCCACAACAGTGGCGACCTTATCTTGTTCACGAGAGCCATCCATGAATCGCACGAGTGTATTCATTTCGAGCTCGTTGACACTGTTTTGCCCAATTTTGAGTCCACCGACAGTGATTTCGGCGACTCCAACACCGTCTAAACCGGCGATAACTCTAGAATATCCAATATCGATACTGACAGGGAACAAATTCTCAAATCGAGCGACGAATTTAGCATCCAACCCTGTACCATCATTGCCAATGTTTTCTGATTTGAGACGTAAATCACGAACATTCACTCCAAACATATTCACCAACTCGATGACATCGAAGGAAGATGGCATAAGTGATTTAAGGACATTTTTGAAAATTTCGGTAACTTCAAAATCCATACTGACTTTTCGTAAGAGGGTAATACGATGGGCCGGGACGTCAGCAGATCCAATGACGGGGCTGGATAATCCGACTTTTGTAGATGGTATAGTATTAATGTCGTTCATAACGGCGGATAAGATTGTAGCAATTTGACTGGAGAGTTCCTGGGAGTCTCGAATGATGAGTCCAAATCCTAGATCGAAGTTTCCGGTGCTAGATATTCCGCCTTTGACGTCCATCTTGATGCCGTTAAGTTTAGCGGTAACGATATCAACACCATTCAATTTTAAACCACCTTCCAAGAACCCGATATCAAGTCCGATATTGATTGGGACATTAATGTTCATTTGTAACCCTACTGTTCCAGTAACTAATTTGCCGTCTGACACAGTAGCAGTAAGCTTTGATAAAGTAACAGCAAAGTTCTGATTCAAAGTCATTTTCCACCCATTTACTTTCTTGCTATTTTGGCCATCTCGGATGACTTCAACTTTCACTCTCGCCAAATCACCAAGTACACCATTCACCAATTTCATTGCATCACGTAGCAGTGGGTTGATGATTTTTAGTAAGGGTGAGGCAGGGATTGACACTATGACGGATCTGAAAGTACTAATGAGATCACCGGGTTGATTAGAAGCTCCAAATTCGAAATTCGACAGGGAAACAGAAATATCGTTTTCGATTTGGTTCTTTTCGGTGACAGTTTTGACAAGTTCGGCGACAAGGTCAGCTAATTCATCCGAATCGTTTACTAGACCAATTGAAATATCCAGGTTGAGATCTTTTGTGTTGCCGTTACCAGTCAATCTGAGTCCGTTCACTCCTAGAGCGACGGCACCGAGTACTTGTTTCACACCAAAGTCACAGACAACAACGGGAATATCGATTTCAATGGATAACGGTAGCTTGATTGTACCTTGAATACCAAGTTGAAGACGCTTGTCATTGGCGGTTTTCATTTGGACACCTTTAAGTATGGCCTCAAAAGACTCTGAGAACGTCAATCTAACAGCGTCTCGTTCAACAACCAATATTTGTCGGTTCTGTACAGTATCAATCAATCGAGAAATAGTGATATCGGCGTATCGAACAACAGGTTTCAGCACAGGCTGTAGGGGGCTTGTCAAAGCAACAGTTTGTAGTACAGCGATACCATCATTCGGTTTAACGGACGCACCGAGTTGGAACTGCGAGATTGCAAATGAACCAGGGATAACGTGCTGTTCGTTTTTGAATGCTTCGATTACGTTTGTTACTACTTGACCAATTTTGATCATCACTTCATCGTTTTCCTTGAGTGAGATTAAAGCCGATATCGCATTGACGTTGCTAGATTTACTCGAAATGGATAACCCATTCACAGCGACTTGACCGACTTCAGTACCGTCAAGTAACATTCCAATATTGATCCATCCGATGCGAACTTCGATATTAGGATTCATTTCGAGTCTCGGAACTACCGACACCTCAACAACACCGCCAGGACGTGCAGCCAGTTTAACATTGTCCAAAGCCAACCGAACATTACCGATCGCCATGAACGGAACGTCCATTTCTAATTTAAATCCGGTAGGAGTGAGACCCAGGTTGTTCCCATTTACGTCAAACATTCGATTCATAGTTTGTTCCAGTAAACCAGGGAAATCAAAGAGAGGTTTTGAAGATTTGATGATCTTTGTACCCTCAACTTCAACAACCACCCGACTAAATGTATCAACGGCGTCATCTCTTGTGTGACCAAAGAGCATATCCGAGACTTTGAATACAGTCGAGAGTGGTTTACCCGTAATCAACTGATCGACCAATTTAGCGACATGGGATTGCATCAAATTGAGGTGTTGTGGACTCAATGGATTAGTGAACTGGATATTAAGGGATGTTGAGACGGTGGAACGAGGAGACGATGGTGAAAGTGAGAGTTTGAGAGGTTCTAGTCTGGCGTTTCCGATGGCGGCACCATTTAATCCGAGACCGAAACCAATAAAACCCATGTCAATATTGATTGAGACGTTTTTAAGCGGATTTTCGAATTCAAGGGAGCCGTCGACTCTCAAGTTTCTTTCGGGTAAGGTTTCAATCTTGGCAGATTGTAATCGAAGTTTCAGTTGATCTTGAATAGACTGTACGGATAATTCTACAGAAGAGAATAATGAAAGTTAGAGATACAATACAAGGTCAAATCAGTACAATCTGTAGTTAACATACCTGATGGTACCAATGACAAAGCTTTCGCAATCATTTCATCTACAATAGGTTTTACGTCGACCATGTGTACCGGTACTTTAATATCACTGCGTCTTAACAAAGTCATCACACTGTTTTCATTTGACCCAATCAACGTTTCAGAGAGGGATAATTTTTGCGATATTTTCCCTGAGCCCATAATTTGATCGACAACATTGGAAACAAGTTCCGGCGCATTTGGGTTAGAATGGAACTTGATCAAAACTTGGGGTGATAAAGTACCAGATGGATGCGATAATTTCACGTTACGAATTGATACAGATAGGATGGGAGTATTTTGAATTTGTAGTGTAGTTGAAATGTAACCAACGTTGACAGAAATTGGGATTGGGTTCTGGTAACTCAATGAAGCATCGAGGGAGAGGGACTTTGAGGGAAGAGTTTTAACATTGGCTGAATGAAGAGTTGGAATAGCCATGGATTTGATTTTCTCCATCGTAGGAATCACGGCGGACATGTCTATTACAGACTTTGACGGTGACTGTTGAAGAAGTGATAGGACGTAACTCGTTGGAATCGAAATTTGAATCTTCTGGAACTGATTGATTATAGCTTGGGGGTTAGAGTTTGGTGAAGCCAAGACTAGTTCGCCGATACCTAGATTCGGTAACGTTCGTTCGGTAGAGCCAGAGAAGAAGAAGATATCGATGGCACCTTCTAGTAATTCTTTAACTTTCCCTTCTGCTTCGGCATTACCGTTGCCGAGGATATCCATTGAAACTCCCAGCTTCAAATTACTGGTTCCTTTGCCAAATTTGATAGGATCTACTTCGATCTTTGCGATCCTAGATTGATCTAAGGAGACAAGCACACCAAGTTTTCCTATGGATACAGATGCGTTAAGAGGATTGTTGAGTACACTATCGACACCAACAAGTATTTTTGATCCCGATTGAACATCTAGTGAAGCCGAGGAAACTTTCACGAGAGAAGAAGTTGACGAATCGACGGTGGTTTTGATTACGTTGTTGGCCAATTTTGCAAACAGTGGAATCAGTTTATCAAGTTTCAGCGGGATTCGGACTTTTGAGAATGTGATGAAATTAGTGGTAGTCGAAACACCAAATGTAACTCCAGAAACAACGACTGCCGGTAAATTGGTCGAGGACGTATTAGCCAATGTTGGACCCGATACGTTGACTTTAGGTATGACTGTTATCCCTTCTAACAATTTGTTGACCAATGAGTTGACTTTAGTTCCCAAAACAACCATTTTCGGTTCATCCAATCTTTCGATGACAGCATCCACATTTACCGGTTTCTTTGTCTGACCTAATTCCATTTCAATTCCATTATTCAGACCTACTTTGACCAAATCGATTTCGTCCAATGAGATTAACGCCGAAGCATAACCTAATGCCATTGAGATTCTAGGGATAGCAACCGGGTATTTCAGGGTAAAATCGGCAACAGCGTTAAACCCGGGTTGATTTGTTAATTGATTCAGAACCAAATCGTGTAATTGCGCTGGCAAGGCCTCGCCGTTATTCGTCATTGCCGTTAATAGTTGATCGATTGACAATGGTGGTAACGGAACGGCAAGAAGTAAATCTCGAAGTAATGTCTCTGACCAAGCAAATGTCCGATTTGTATCTGAAGTTCGGAATGAAATATCGCCCACCGATACAGTAGCGGGAACTTCTTGAACGAGCATTTTGTCGGTAACCGTTTTGAGGGACTCTGCGGCCGGTATGGTGTTGTTGGGGTATACTGTCACACGTGTGGAGAGGGTCATCTTTTCAGATGTGGTAACGACAGTGATAGAATGCAGCGTTATGGAAAGGGATTGTACGTTGTTCGCATAGATTGATAGAGATGTGGTATACGGGAAGTCAATGCGGGATGGTAAAGGAAAGATAACGGGGAAATCACCGGATAACGGGATATCCATATGAGTCGCGAGGATAGAAGCGTTGAAAGATGCGCGGGTCATGATTTCTCGAATTCCATCGACCGTTAACATATCCTTTAATTTGACAATACCAAAAGCGTCCAAGAGTTGTCTAATCGGTAGGTACAAAACCAAAGGTTGGGTAATCTTTTCTGCGAATTCGGCGGACTGGATGGTCAAAGGTCCCAAGATGGACAATGTGGGTGGTTGAGTAGCATCAAATGTGGCACCCGTCGGATCTACGGCCGATGGATTCTTGAATTCAATGAATTCTTGGCCAAGTAATTTTGCAGCCAACCGATAAACAGCTCTGGGGATATCTGACTTTGACGTTTGTGGAATTGTCACAGATGTCGTTACATTGATCGAAGTCACACCTCTGGTGAGTGAAAACCCCTGCAGAGCGACTTGAGCGAGTGGGACTGATTCAGCTGAGATTGTAAATGTTGTTGGTGGTAAGGTCATGGCGATGACAGTTGGATTCTGGAAAGTGAGGCCCATTGATATTGTTGGACCGTTATCAGACATTGCGATATCTAGTTTGTTCAAGGCAATTGGCGGTAATCCAGGTAGGAGAGACCTTATAATACCTCCGTCGTTGGGTTCTGGCATGCCCTCGACAACCGAAGGATCTTGCGGGGTAGCGGTTAACTTTCTACCAAACTCTGCAATTTTCAAATAGATCGGATATGTCAATATATGGTTTCAACAAGGAAGCAAAGAAGCAGCAGATTGAGAGAATAGAAAATCTACATACCGCTTTTGATGAAAGGCGGAATCCTATTCCACAATTCAATCATATCCATCTTTAACTTTCCCATTTCCATGACTTTTTCTAACTCAAAATTCTTATACCATGTTATTCCTGCCACAGAGATATCCAGCTTCCCGATGGCAATTAATTTTACGTCCGTTCCGTGATCTTGACAAACATCTCGCACCAACGCATTGAGATCATTGAGTCCCAAAATTTGCATTCCACCATCAACATCGATGATGGGTTGCGCTAAATTGATGGAGAAGCTTGGGGTTCCCAATTTCAGAAGAGGCGTCTGAGATCGGTCGACTTCTTCAGATGAGTCCTTTGAGGGGTCTAATCGATAAATCTGCCACGTTCCCTCACCAAGATTCGCTTTTATGGGTATAGGTAATTGTTCTGGAATCTCGGCTGTGAGACCGTAGTTTAAACCATCGTGCAAAAAGGATTGAATATCCATGCGAGAAATATTCATATCTCCGAATGGAGTGTTTCGTATCCGGCTTCGAATGATGGCGGGGATGATAACAAAATAAAAGATGGGGATAAGGATGATTGCTAGGATGAAGGAAAAGACTGAGACATGAAGACAAATGAATTGTCTCTTTGTAAATCTGCCATTACAATAGCGGGGTTTGGGTTGGCGGTTTTTTGGCGGGTTGGCGGGATCATTTTCCGCTTGAAGGCGTGAAACAGAGTTTGCAGATGATATCGACGAAGCATCTGAATCAGACGAAAACACTGAGGACGAGTCACTCTTGGTATCGCTTGACGGATAGGTGGGGGTATAGTATGATTTGAATTTGGACCAAAGCGACGGCGGTTTGGGCGGGTACTGAAATGACATTTGGGTAGTCTTCTATGTAATCTAACTTGGAAATCTCTATGAAATTCTATATAGGTATATTAAATATATAGCGATACTCTATACATTTTTACAAGAATTGACGAGGGCCGCAGTAAATTTTGGGTTATTCGTGAATTGGAAATTAAAAACGAGCGGGACAAAAAAATATATATTGTCTGGTCAAGGTACGCCCGAGGACTGTTGAAAAAACAGATCGCACTCACCAGAAAGCCATCTACTTAGGTTGGGGTTTGCGACAAATCGTGGGATATTAATGGTGCTAGCGATAGATGCAGATTCGAGGACAGATGAGGAAGGACAGACGAGGACAGGGAGAGAAGGGATGCGGATGACCCAAGACAGGCACGGCCAGAGTCAATCAGCGCGGTGCGGAGATGGAATTGTGCATTGTATGTATTATTGTGGGTGTATCATTGTCTGTGGTTACTGCAGATGGAGCGACGAGGGAGTGACTCGCCAAGATGCCGCACAATTGTTCTCTGATTGTTCTTTGTTCACACACCGTTCACACGCCGTTCACCTGCAGAAACAAGCAAACACTTAATGAAACGCGTGCGCTCATTGGCTGTCCGCTGTTTCGTCCTGCCCGCACCCTTCTGCTCGCCCGCTGTCCACAATGGCCAAGTGTCCACAGCATTGCCTCCATCTGTCGCTGCGTTGTTCCCTCCACGCTCCTCCCATTCATCCCCATTCATCCTCCTGAAAAACCCAAACAAGGTACAATTCATTTCATCATCTTCCATCACCCATGTTCGCCCTTCCGCCTTGGCATTGCGGGCCTCCGCACTAAAACTCATCTGAAAATTTACTGTCCCTGTTGAAATCTCCGGCAGTGGGCAATTTCGTAGATTATACGACAAAAACTAACTCTGGCCAAAAACTGATGTCAAAGATCAGTGAAGAAGCGATGCCCTTGATTATCTGAACTCTCATCCATGGGGGAATCTATAACGTTTTTTATCTACAGCCGATCAGTACGAGATTACAGTTCTACGAATTTTGCGTACATTCCCTGTTTAATTTCGTCGGAAATTAGAGTTCACCACAGCCTTCCCTCGCGTTCTGAGTTATCACTCCTTATCAGCATCGTGTTTAGATGTTGGCCAATCGATCTCTGATGAAGCCACGTCAATCAAGCCTTCGCATCTCTTCAACCCCCTCAAAGCTTACGCAAGTTTCACTAATTCCGGCAGCTCAAATTTAGCGCTCCGTGGTGGATGTATCCGTCAGTGTATTTTATCTGTTGAAGCCAGTCTGACCAACCACAGCCACTGGGGCTGTTGCAATTGCGCTTATAAAAGTTTTTCTGCGCGTCAACTCAGCTCGCAACTAGCTGTATGCCACCCACGGTATTTCCTCAGCCACACCAACCGATCATCTTGACTTTTACCTAGAGGCTAGACCTCCTCAAGTCTACCAAACAATGCGCACTCGGCCAAACAAACATTTCTCCGATTGAATATCTTGTGTGCAACATAATGATAATTCACATGGCAGCAATGTCACATCCGGGGTCAGCAATGACGAAAATGTCAGGACAGGCGCATTTCAGCATTTCGCTGACATGTATGCCAATATAAGATGAAGCTCGAGTCATTCATTCTCCCTACTAGTTAGTTATTCCCAATTAGAGGTTTAGTTCATCAAAATACACTTTGATAGAAATCCCTTCCCTCAGTGCAACCGGAAAGCTAAATGTCTACTCTAGTCATCATCACCATTCTCTGTATGCTGTCATCGCATGCGTTTGCGCAACTTGTCACTGTTCCCAACTTATTGGGTAACTCCACTGGAGAATGCTTTGCCACCATTTCAAGTTTTCGTGGAAGTCAATGCATAAGTCAATTAGCGAGTCCATTCCAACCAAATGCGACTCTTGATCAGGTAACGGAATATTTTTATTATTGCGATGATGTCATGGAAGCTAAACGTTTTCTCGCTTTGTTCTATAGTACTTGAAATTGATAATATCGATTACTGATAACGTCTGTTCCCCTCAATGTGCCGAAGAGTCCAAAAGAGCAGTAGATACAGCCAGGCAAAAATGTACCGGGGTTGTAGATAAAGCTCTATTATACACGGCCAATTCACTTGCATTCGGTAGAACCATGTCTTGCATGAAGTCATTGGACGGAACGTATTGTCATACGAAACTACTCGAAGGTCTAAGAGGACAGAATATTACGTATCCAGAGTTATTAAGGTACTTGAATAATCGACAAAGCGCAATACCGTCTCTTGAAAATCTACCAAAGAATATGATTTGTTCAGACTGTTTTAAAAAATATGAAGAACAAACGGCTGCTGTATGTATCAACTGATTTCACTCCTAATCACATAAACTCTCCCTTCACACTTGACCAACGAATATCTATTTTCCAGTACGCATTTTCTATGGCGACCGATACAACAATCAATTTACCCGGCTGGAACCGTACTGAATCAATTATTAATAGTATGAAGAGCATACGTAGTATCTACGTTACCAAAATCAACCAACAATGCGGGGCAAACCATCTCGCTGATAATCCTGTACTCAATTTGGCAGCCGATGCCCCGGTGACTACCAGTTCTGCTTCAAACGACAGTAGCAAGTTTACTGTGATATTTGTGGTTGCGTTGTCGGCTTTGCTATGGCTTTAGACGCATTTGACGGAGTGTATGGGTACATCACTGTTAAATGTATTGTGATGAATCAGATGCTACAGATGACGGTGTAAATAACTCTAACACTAATTAATGTAAAAGTTACAATCTAAAATTCCTTCGTATTGTAGTGTACTATATCTTATTTGAACATTCTTGAGTATAACTTTATCATTGTAATGGATATCTAAATTTTAATAACATAAACCTGCATACACGATTCTACATAATACAGCAGTTATTTGTTGCTCTCCTCGCACGATATATTTTATCTCACTTATAATCCGAACCTGCATAACCCACAACTCACTCAACCGTCAACGATTCAATACGTACTGTATAGACGTTGTGAAGAACAAAAATGAAAGACCATCAACCATCAAGCAAGAATCGTATGGATAAGTCTAGTACAATCCAGTCTTCGATATCGGGATGACATGACAGTCGACATTCCCTTCTTCCAATGAAATCTCGAACTGACATTCACACTTCACAGCTGTTAAGAATTTTAAAAAATTGCCGCACATTGGCAATTTAACAGTAACTTAACTGTCTTAGAGAAGGATCTGGATTGCTGCTGCTACAATCTAGCCCATTCTTCAAATCTTCACTGTGACGCGACTGCGAGCAATACGCGAGCTTCATAATTCATTCACATTGCATTCCATTTCGACAGTATAAAGTATTAAAGAGACAAGGATTACCCTGTTGAGCACACAGCGACCCGATTGAACCACAGACCACATATAACTTTGTTTCCTTGGCAATATTGCTCCTATAAAGTTTGGGTCGCGGTGTCACTACTGTTGCATCCACCATGTCGTCGACTTGGACACAAATTTCCGTCTTGCTATGGAAAAACGCAAAAGTCAAAATTCGAGATAAATCGATATGGCAAGAGCTTTTCATGCCGATTTATTTTTTTGGTGAGTATTTTCTTTTTCCGAAATTAAGTAGGAACATTTTAGCTTTATTCATTGACCATTGTTTCCCATTTTGATAGGGTTGCTCGCTTTTATGAAATCTTCATTCAGCACTTCGTTTGATGCTGTACCTATATTTCCAGTGCTATTTATTGGAGCCCCCTCACCGGTGGCTTTATCATCACGTCAGATTGCGTTTAGCCCGTAAGTCTGGATTTCCCTTCATTATGCATAATGAATGTTAAAGTAGTTAATTATTTATGTTTGCAGTGATTTACCAGTCACGAGACGTATTGTTAACCGAACGGTGACCAATTTGAATCTACAAATTGAGAATTTGGTTCCGTTTTCGAATGAAAATAAATTCCTGCAAGTCTATCGAACCAATATGTCTCAATTTATCGCCTATATCGGATTTGATCTTGCTCCAACTTCTACTGAACTCCCACGAAATGTGACATACACGCTTCGAAGCGATGCGAGGATGGTTCCCGCATTAGAAACTTTCATCGATGATCAACACCTTTGTCGTAACACAAACCCACAACAAGACTCGCAATGTCCAGCCATGGGATACGTTACGTCTGGATACACTTATTTGCAACATGCCATCAACAACGCGATTATGGCAGAGTCTCTTGGCCTTGCTAATGTCTCTGTTCAACTTGATGTTCAAAAAATGCCCAAAGCTGCGGTCTCCGGTTCTACCGATACTTATTTTAAATCTGTCGCTCCTCTTTTTATCGTAGTCTCGTTTATCCCTTTGATTCAGTTTTTATTGGTAACTATTGTCACAGAGAAAGAAAGTAGAATGAAAGAAGGAATGCGGATGCAAGGAATGACATTGACAGCCTACTGGGCAAGCTGGTTCGTGACCTATGGAATCCTCATACTTGTGATATCTTTGTCCGCTTCAGGTTGGAATTTACAACCACGTTATGCAATCTGTTGGTTTAAACCATTAATCCTCTTTTGTTATTTTAGTCATATCGACCGTGTTTGGAATGTTCCCGCGCTCAAACTTCATTTTGATATGGACCATCTTTTGCTTGTTTGGTCTATCCATCGTTGGGTTTTCATTTATGTTAACCCCATTCTTTAATGACCCTAAACTAGCGGGGGTGGTTGGAACTTTTTCAGTTTCCTTGGCTTCTTGTATGATAGTTTCTCGTGTTTCTTCGTGATGATAATCATGCATTGTGTTAACTATCTTCCGTTATTCAGTTATACCAGTGGTTCTTTCATTCGTCGGTTCCGCTGCCTCATCCTCCGTTGTATGGGCGCTTTCCCTCTTTTCTCCTGTGGTAAGTGACACCGATGTAATATCCCTCCAATGTAATGTCGCATCTAACCGGAAATCATAGGCTTTATCGCTTGGTGTATCAAATATTTTGATTTTAGAAGATCGAGGAGTAGGAGCCACCTTTGATACTCTAATTATTAGTGACAACGCATCCAGCTATACACTGTTATCGTCGGTTATCATGCTTGCGGTTGACGTGGTTCTATATATGTTCTTGGCTTGGTATTTCGATGCAGGTTTGTCCCGCCATTTAGAATTACTTTACATGAATCTTTCTAACAGTACGGTTTATAATTGAAATGAACACTCAAAATCATTTTCCAGTTGTACCGTCTCCTCATGGTGCTTCTCGTCCCTGGTACTTCATGTTCACGAGTATTCCATGTTTAAGAAAGAGAAACTATGCACGCTTACAACATGATAATGCGTACACGACATATGTATCTCTGGATATAAACAATATGAATGCGGATAATGAACCTGTTTCTGAAGAAACTGAAACAAAACTGGCCATCGACATCAAAGGACTCCGTAAAACTTTTGGATCAAAAGTTGCACTTGATGGCGTCAGTTTGAAGATGTATGAGGGTTCTATTTTTGGGTTACTCGGTCATAACGGAGCCGGAAAGTAAGTAGTGTAACAATCTGATTGGGGCATTTGAAACTTCGTTGTCGTTAACAAGATTTCCGTTTCTCTGTAGGTCAACTCTTGTGTCTATTCTTACGGGAATCGCAAAGCCGAGTTCCGGTGACATAAAAATTTACGGCCAAGAAGTCTCAACAAACGTAGAATCAATTCGATCAAACTTAGGTGTCGTTTTACAAAAGGATGTGTTATGGAATCATCTAACTGTTCTGGAACACATGACATTCTATGGTCGTGTTAAAGGATTGAGTGAATCGGAAATCCAACAACGATCGTATGATTTGTTAACCGAATTGGATTTGGCAAAAGAACGTGATACAATGGCAGAAGGTTTAAGTGGCGGTCAAAAGAGGAAATTGTCAGTGTATGTATCGTTTTCATTTATTTCAGAAAGCTCAAAGATTGCCAGAGTTTAATCCAAAGTGACTGTTTTTGTTTAGAGCGATCGCGATGATTGGAAATCCAAAAGTATTGATATTGGATGTATGTTTTTTTTCGTCGTTTCCGAGTAGTTCTGATTTTCCATGATAGTAAATTAACTCTCTTCATCCGTTTTAGGAACCGACTTCCGGAGTTGACGCATATTCTCGTCGAAAACTTTGGGATATTTTCATCAAGTACAAAGAAAATAGAGTTATCTTGTTGACAACAGTATGTCTTTCATTCCAATTGATATCGTTTCAAAGTGAATTGAAAGAACAACAAACTAACTATATTACCATTTGAAGCACTCAATGGATGAAGCAGATATCCTTGCAAGTCGAAAAGCGATATTATCCCACGGTAAAGTCAGATGTGTTGGGTCTTCTCTGTTCCTGAAAAATCGTTTCGGCGTTGGGTGAATATACTTTATTCCTTTCATCGCGTTCTAGATGAATTTTTAGGTTCATCTGAACTGACTCCTACCATTGTTGCCCATAGATATCATCTCAATATGTCGAAACACCGAGAATGCGACGTTTCAGCCGTTACTTCGTTTGTTAAAAGATATATTCCCGGAGCGCAGGAATCAAGAAATGTCGGAATAGAATTATCGTTTACCCTACCGTACCAGAGTGTTCCAACTTTTAAAGAGTTCTTTGAAGCGCTCGACAATGGAATGGATTGTCTCGGGATAGATAGTTACGGAATATCAAGTAAGTGAGATTAGATTCTATATCAATTAGGAGATGTAGAGAATGCACTCTAACAATTTTCAAAGTGACGACGTTGGAAGAGGTCTTTTTGAAACTTGAAAATGAAGATCCCTCGAAGAACGAATTACATCAGAAACCAGACCCAGTTGAACTAAACTATCCACAGAATACATCTGCCGTATTTCTTCGTCAACTCTGGTCAATTGTTTGTCTCCGGTGCCGCCAAAAAATTATTGACTTAAACGAAATCATAGCAATTGTTGTCCTCCCAGTTATCACTTTATTGCTTGGATTTATGCTCAATCAATCCACTGCTGGATCGCAAATGTTGACGACGCAAATACCTTTGCGTTATGATGTTTTACCCAACAAATTCTTTATCAATTCAGTCCCTTATAACAGTTCTGTCGCGGAACCCGATGCTGTTAATTTTGTTTCGAAATTCGGAGCCCCACCTCGACTTGTTGCCGGTAACCTTAACACGTACTTCAAAACGAACCAGCCCCATCATTTTGGCGTTGAACTTGCAGGACTTCAACCCACCGGTCCAGCACCGTCATTCAACTTTTCTATTCTGTTCAATGATACATCGATCCACTCTTTACCCGTGGCAACAAGTGTTCTTTCAAACGCCGTCTTTTCATATCTCGCTGAAACTCAACAAAGACCGAACCCAGCTTCCTATGGCATCAACACAATTAATAAGCCACTACCCCGTCAAACACCCAGAATAAATAATTCTTTTGCGTCAGTTTTGATCGTCGGAATTTCAGTCGCGCTTGCTCCTTCCGTATTTGGTGTGAATATCGTCAAAGAAGGAGCCAACAAAATACGACATCAACTGTTAATCATGGGTACACGTCCGACGTCTTATTGGCTCGGATGCTTAATATCAGATGTACTCTGCTACTCGGTTCTCAGTATCGCCGTAATCATTTTCGTTCACGTTTTTAAAGTGGAAGCGTTAACTGGAAACGCTTTAGTATTTTTTATCATCGTACTAATCATCTACATGCCAACGGCCTGTCTGCATATCTACTGTTTTACATTCAAATTCAAAACAGTAAAAGATGTTCAAACGTGGTTACCAGCTATAATCTATATCACAGTATTTGTTTCCTTCATCGTTATCACCATAATGGATACACTAAGTGCTTCGAATTCAGCGAAAGTGATTCATTACATCGCGATCCTCTTGCTCCCGACTTACAGTTTCGTTGGTTTCTTATATTACTTTAATCGATTATATATTCTCAGTGATGGACTAGTCACTTTTGAAGCGTTGCTTGCGCCTGAAAATACTATCTCTTTGTCGATTCTGTTGCTGATCGTTTCAGGATTCCTTCAAGGATCCTTGTTGTTGTATCTTGAACGACGCTACGGAATGGAGAATAGTCAACATAGAGTACAATGTTGGCCGGGAGATACAAGAAAACGATTGATGGAAGAGTATGAAGTCAAGGAAGACAAAGATGTTTATTTTGAACGAAAGAGAATTGGAGATTGCGTGGAACGAGTTAAGCGGGAAGGATGGGGAGGCGGAAACGAAAAAAACGAAAACGATATATTGTTAGCAGAGGGGCTAAGAAAAGAGTTTACCGTTGAAAAGGAAGATAAAAATGGAAGAAGGATTTGTTGGAGAAGGAAAAAAGTTAAATCTGAAAAAGTAGTTGTTAAAGATTTAACAATCGGCGTCAGAAGGGGAGAATGTCTTGGATTACTAGGGTGTGTGTGTTTGCTTAGCTTATTTCTTTTTTCATCGTGCTAAACTTTAACATCAATTCAGACCTAACGGAGCCGGAAAGTCTACGAGTCAAAACATAATTACCGGCCAACTTGCTCCAACGTACGCAGGCGGTTTGTTCATCAAAGGTCGCAGTTTATTCTCTGATCCGGTGAAATCATACCAAATCATGGGATTTTGTCCACAATCTGATGCACTTTGGGATTTATTAACTGTGTACGAGCACTTAAAGTTTTACGCGAATATCAAGCTTGTGAAGAAAGAGTGCGTCGAAGAATTGGTCAATAAGATGATTGATTTATTGAAAATTCAGGAATACAGACACGTCAAGGCCAAGGATTTGAGTGGCGGGAATAAAAGGAAATTAAGTTTTGCCATTAGTATCATTGGCAATCCAGAGTTATTAGTGCTAGATGAATGTTCTAGCGGAATGGACCCGTCCTCAAGGTTAGTTTAGCCCTTTTGGGTATCTACTCTTACATAATTTTTGGGAATCTTACATTGTTATCATTCTAGACGCTTTATGTGGAATGTTGTTTCCTCGACTGCAAAAAACAGAGCATGTATTCTTACGACACATGCTCTTGAAGAAGCAGATTTTTTGTGTACCCGAATCGCGATTATCACTAACGGAGAGTTGGTCGCTTTGGGGTCCAGCCAGCAATTAAAATCTAGACATGGCAAAGATACTTACCAACTAGAAGTTAAAATTAGAACGGATTACAAATCAAGCGAGAACTCCCCTGAAGGTAACCAACACGGGCAACCTTTGGATGAACGATTGAATAGAGTCGAAAAGTTCGTGAAGAGTTTTCTTGCGGGACACTCTGTTCATCGAATTGACGTGGAAGGAGAAGCTGGTGGAAGACTGCTGTTCAAAATATCGAAGAATGAGTCAGGAACAGAAACCAGTGACAATGGAGAACTCAAGATTGGGCATGTCTTTGGAGAAATGGAAATGATGAAGAAGGAATTGGAAATTGAAGAGTATGCTTTTATGGGAGTAACTTTGGAACAAGTGTTTTTAGAATTTGCGAGACAGCAGGCTGTAGACGAGGAAGCAAAGTGATGGAATGTATTGCTGCAGGAGATTTATTTTGAGTTTTTTTCTATCAGTTTGATATGTTTTTTTTATTAATTAAAATATCAATTTTCAGTGACAATACAAATAAAAATCTATTTAGATCAGAAAAATAAGTCACGTGCTCTCGCTTGTCTCTCAGTCAAGACGACAAGGAGAATTCCATCTTCAAAAATACATCTACAATCTACATTCTATCGAAGATTGATTGCATCAATTCCGCTTTTTCCACCGTTCTAGTAACCCGTTGTGATGTTGTCCGCCCCGTCGCCAGATGACGATGTGAATTCCCCTTCCTTCCGCGATCCTGGGTCGTCGATGTCCCTGCCCGAGTTGCCCTCTATCGAAGATCTTGTGAGCTACATTCCTACGGATCAAGACGAGGTCGTCGTCACACTCACTCTTAGAGTTTCCAGAAAAAATGGTAGCGTATCCCATCATCATTTTCTTATATTCCATTTCTTCATTCTTGAAGTAAATTCAAATGGAGTGGTGTCTGTGTCTTGTCCTTCCCCTTACTCTTTGCCTTTGGTCCCGTTTCTCGGTTATTTCACCGTTGCTAATTATGTTCTCGAATTTTACTCTACTTTAATCTCTACATCTTCGTCGACTCTTATAGGTGTCCATGTTTTTCCGCCAGTGATATCTTCCTCTGATTCTGATACCGCCTCCCTTCCCTCGTTCAAGCAATGCATTAAGCCGCCCGTGCGCGAGCAAAATCCAGCTTCTCAATCAGATGTTGCGACAAGAAATAATAATGGTGAATCCGCAGATTCCACTCTGACATCTTCAATGACCTCTGTTGAAAAACCACCCGCACAACCTTTATCGAAAGATGATGCGCTGAAAGCAAGACTTGCGGCTCTTCAGAAGTTAATGAAACGAAAACGAGAAAATGCTGCCATCTCTTCTGCTATGAACACTGATGATATCAAATCGTCTTCCTTGTCTGCAAATTTCTCTACTGGCATAGGCAATTCCGATGATACTGATTCTTTGGTTAGCAAAAAAATGAAATTCACCGCTGATAAAAAAGATGATACTGCATTTGTCAGATCTTCCGATGTTGCTAGCAATCAGAGTCCTACGTTGAATTCTGTAGATAACGGCCCCACTCACCAAACGCAATTCGCTGAATCCTGTTCTTCCTCCATGCGGCCAATGTGCCATGAAACAGTCCGAAGTGAAACTAAACTGAGTCCGGCTGCGCCTCTACCTACTGGTCCGATAGTTGTTTCACCCCTTTCAGCGGAAGTAGAGTCAGATATCCAATCAGGTGACATTTCGGAATGCCGAGATGCTTGTCGAATTTGGGTCGGAAATCTTCCTTCCACCTGTACTATTTCACAGTTGCGCCGTTTCTTTGAACCTTTCGGTCAAGTGAAAGATGCCATTATTATCAAAGATAAGGAGTCCCAGCAATCAAAAGGGTTTGTATTTCTCTCAGAATTTGGTCAGTTCAATGTCCCTAACTTGCGCGATTCTTGTTTGGATTGCATATCATGGCTGCATGCCACTTCTGCCGTTTAGATTTGGATTTGTAGAGTTTATGGATGCAAATTCTGCTGAAAGAGCGCTTGAAATGAACGGAGAGCTTCAGATGAGCAATCGTTTAGTTAGGGTAATCCTCCTGTTTGTCAAATTGCCCTTTCCGGTGTTCTCATCAGATTTATATTCTAGATTGGCAGAGCGGTCCGTCCCGGTACAGTCATTGCGCCACCTACCGCGAACTCTTCGTCGTCGTTGTCAATGTCTTCAAATTCAAAATCGGCCACCGCTTTTATCTCAGGGTTAACGAGCGACGTTACATCGGCTCTCATAGTAGACGCGTTCCGTAATTGTGGCGAGATTGCAGACATTCGCATCATTCAAGATAGATCTACTCGAAAGTGTAAAGGGTACATTGGATAATTTACTGCTCTTGCTTTTATACCATTCATCAACTCACATTCGTGCCCTAAAAGCTACGCTTTTATAGAGTTCACTGATCCATCTTCGGCGGATGCGGCAATGAAGGCAAGCGGATCCATATTCATTCATGGAAAGCCGATTGAGGTGAGTTACTTTACCTTATACTGCCTTACGAAACATAAGTTGTTAACCGAATCCTCGGCACCAGGTTAAGGGAGCCAACGAACCGAAACCCTCTCAACCACAACCGACCATAGTGGCGTCCAACCTCCCCTCTTATTATGACCGATCTGCCATTGAGCGCTTATTTGCAAAGTACGGTACCATTAAGAAAATCTGTATCCCAGATCGCCTAAATGACAAAGGAACAAGGTATGGATTTTTTCCTGAAATTACGTAACGTTAGAGCATGACGTATTATATTTTGGCTATGAAGATCGGTGTTTGTACTTTACGAAACCATAAACGCAGCTTCTAGAGCTGTAGAGAAGTTAAACTACACCAAAACAGCGGGTGAATATCTTCGACTGGAATATGATTCAAAAGGTAACATTATGTATTGGCATGACTTATCAGTTGATTTGTCTCACTTTACATCTACAGATCCCGGCGAATTGTTGAGGCTTTATCTTGAGAAGTGCGAAGTTGAACAAAGTGCCAATGAGGAGAAAGCCGGAACTTCCACGAATTCAAGAGTTAGCCATTCTTCTCATTCTTCCTCGCTTCCTTTGTCACCCCCAGCCAGACGCGGTAATTTGTCGAATTCTAATATTGATTCATACGACCCTTCTGCCCCCTCTATCAACTTTGGCTCCATGGACCGAACAAATTCCTTCCCCCAAATGTGGCCAAAAGCAATGTACTCCTTGCAGAATTCCGCGGCGTCGGTTTCATCTTCAACATCTCAAACGTCAAAGCCGGTTTCTATTACTCTCGACACTTCTGTTATGAATGCTCTAAATATGTCTTCAGGTTCCTCTCATGTGCCCTCAACTTTGGGCACTCAGCATTTAGGATTGAATAATCTTTCCAACTTGTCGTACTATCAGCAGCTGATTCAATCGCTATATCGTCCGACAAGTAATTTACAAACACCTGGGCCACGGGAATCCGCCCCGACACCACCTACGGTTGCTCCTAATCAAAATGTGTCATCAAACATATCGAACGGACAAACCACTTCTTCTAATGCATTTCAAACCCCATCAATGTTGCCTTTTATGGGATTAGGTTTCAACCTCGGTATGCCTTCTTTGGGAATGAATAGTTTACCTATGTCAATGAACTTGCCGATGAACGTACCAGGAATGAATGGTATGAATATGGCAGCGATGGGTTTGGGTGTACCAGGAATGAATGTGATGGGAATGCCTGGTGCTCCGTCTGGAATCTATAATCCGAATGCGTTTATGAGCAATGGAGTTGGCCCAGGTCAAGGACAAAACCAGCGAAAAAGCGGAAACATCGATGTTGTTGAGCGATCGTGATTTTGCTCGATTTATTCTCTTTTTCCTAATTTTCAAAGAAACCCAATTTCATGCTGCTTCCGTGCGCCACAGAACCGGGCAATTTCACCCACTGAATTAAATTCTGAATTTTGTCTGATATTTATAATCGCGTAGACCCTTAAAGAATGTGAAGTTCGTTCAATTGCTTAATCTTTTTTTAATTCGCTCGGTTTCATTCAATGTAAATTCTTATCAAAAGTCAGCAAAAAGATATGTATATAGGTTTTAGGCGGGTTTGCATACAAATTATATACTTTTTATATACCACGAATAAATTTTGGAAACTTTCTATAGAGTAACAATGCTAATATTGCTCAGCTTGGAAGCCAAACGTCAACATAACACTGTGGAATGTTCATAATAAAGAATCAAATCATTTTAATTGTTGTCTTATTAATTACATGATCTCCGTCAAAGGTATCGTCATAACTACATCCCGATATTTTCTTCCACCACGTCATAATCAATATCACCGTCATTGGATTTCTTCCTTTCCATTAATTTCAATTTAAACCCAGGATCCACACTTTCCAAAACGACAGGATCGAGGTAATAATCTATATGATGAATCGGAACTTTATCCATCATTCTTTGCAACAACTCGAATGCTAATTGACTTTGATGATTCGCATGTGCGGTTTCAATGAGAAGTGCGAAAATGTCGCCAATTCGGATAAATTGCTAATGAGCCGTAATCATTTATGTTAAGGAAAGTAAGATAGACATTAAAGAAAACGGAATTCCCTACTTCAATGTTGGGTTCTTTCAAGAGTTCACCACATATGATGTTCATTTGATTCTGATCAATTTCAGACAGCTTTCGAGCTTGTACAAATTTTGTGATCAAATCGATTTTGTGCTGTAAAGCGTTTATCTTGATGTCTTTACTCATTGCAGTTTTAGCTCGACTCATGCACTTGATCGATTCCTTAAGAGCACCGAGAGCCTATCAAACGATTGTTATCAACTTTATCTGTCTTGTTCAGAGAGACCAAACATTACCTTTTCATAATTCTGATATTCGTCAATCTCAACTTGCGCACACGCTTCAAAAAATCCGGCCAGATTTTCAAACGCTTTTGCCTAGTAATTTGCGGTTATGGAGTTATTTAAACAGAAGATCATTTGGCTTCAGGCTTACCTTTGTATAAAATGCCACAATATTCTTCATCAGATTAGCGTCTGACCTCCAATCTAAAGTTTGCAAATAATTCGCCGCTATGATCAATATTTCCTTTTGCTTTCCACCGGAAATCGAGGCAAAAACCATAATTTTTTCGGTATCCCCGGTCTTCAAAAGTGCTTTTATTGCTTTGATTCGGTCGCCAGCCTGCGTGGATTCAGATATTTTTGTCCGCTAAGTAGTCTTACGGATTTCCACAACATACATCGATGAATTCTTACCTGAGTATACATTTTACAGGCAAGATGATAGTTCTCTTGTGACATGCAAACATCTGCTATTTTGGTGATGATAACCATTTTGTTTGGATCACTATACTTAGAAAGGTCAGTCGAGAGTTTCGTCGCGAGCTCCTCATCTAATATAACATTTCGGCGGAGACATATATCAAGGGCCTAAACAATAATCGTGTTTAGAAACTCCAGGAGAACGTTTGAATATAGTTTCCACAGACCTCATTAACTTTCGAAGCCGAGACCAACAAACTGACAGCTTTATCGTACTGCTGGTGTTGAATCATGTACTCGGCTGCGTTCTCCAGTAGGCGCTTATCGCAGCTATCGCCCAGACTTTCAACTAATATTGATTTCGAATAAATAGGTCAATCCTGCCGCAAAATTTTATACTTAAACTAAAGGCTTACCAATGTCGCGAAGCACTTCGAACTGCTCGGTTTGATATGCGACTTCCAAAGCCTTTGAGGTGTTACCACCCTTATGATATAGTGTCACTGCTTTATCATTGCATCCGATAGATTCATAATACCTTTTTGAGATAAGAAATAGATTAATAAGATTATGGGTTCGATATCAAGTGTAAAAAAAATCGTAAGTGCGATTTACTTTGCAATACTAATTTTCAAAGTGTTTGAACAAAGTAAGGCAAGGTGAAGCAATTCGTCTTTGAGTTCATTCTCCTTTGCCAGTCGAACCGCACGAGTGAAACATTTGGCTTTGGCGTAAAACTGTATGGCTTCCTTTATCTAGTTGTAAAATCGCTGTTGGATCTTGTTTCGCTGGTTCCATTGAAATTGTGACGTAGCCCAACCTTTCCGTTAGATTCATAATAATGTGCAAGATGGTATTGGGATCCTGGGTGAGCCGTTTGATCCGTCACGTCGATTGCCTTTGCGAGATTTCCGCGGTAACAATGAATCCGGACAACAGATAAGGTGTCTCCGGCGGATTCGTAATACTGTATTGCGTCGTCATAGTTTCCTTTGGACTCAAGATATTGTGCCCACCATTTCATGAGATCCTTGATAAAATAATTAACTTCAAATCGGGACAATGACAATAAAAAATTAAAGATTTACCTTATCGTCCCTATTCTTGACATACTTTTCAAGCTCCGCCGGAACTCCTAACAACATTCGTGGGATTTCGGAGCTTGTTGAATGTCAATTACCGTTCAAAATGTAAACTCTAACTAAATCACTACAGACCCAATTACCCCGGCTTTCTCATACATATCAATAGCTGTTTTGAATTCACCCATCTGTTCCGACCACTTACCCTGACGGTAGTACGTATTTCTGATGTTTATGCGATCGTTGTCATTAATACATTTTATCGCTTCATCCCACTTTCCTTGAACTTGATACAATCTACTTAAATACGAATAATTTCGAGACTCAGAGAGAATGGTTTCGGCATCTTCCATCATTCCTATAAATGCTAATTTAACATTGTTTTTAAATTGAACAGCAAACTTTACTCAACTCACCAAGATGTGCTGCCAGTATCCCAATTTTGGCTTCGACATTATCTGAATTAACCTGTCGTAACAGCCGAGCAGTCTTTGCATCCTTCATATTCCCAAGACAAATCAAGGCAACATCTAAACGACCCGTTTTAACGCAGAGTTGTGCCAAATTCTTCCATACATTATCCGATTTTAATGATTTGATACTCTACCGCAAATTTAGGGTCATTAATATTTCAACTTCAGAAACAGACGATATGTGTTACCTTGAATGCCTCGTCCATGTTACCTAAACACAACCAATACCTAAAATCCATCATTGCACTTACAGTTTTTATATCAATAGACTGCTTAGGCATACCAATGAAGTCGTTTAAAAGCATTCGAAGAACACCGATTTCGCGTTGAGGTTTCATATTTTGCGTAGATCCCTCGCTAACTGATATTTGGCAGCTGAAGAAGATATATGGCATGGAAACGGACAAAAAATGTTTTGACTGGGACGGCACTTGAATTATGTCTAACTGGAGAATTGGATGGGTGGACGAGCAGATAAATGAGTGTATCCGCGATCGCAGAGCGCCGTCGGTGTTATCTAACTGGAAACGTCAATCCTTTGTTTCTGGCTATCGTAATAAAGATATTCCGACCCAAACCTTTATTGTATCCCTCTACCTCGCAAAATAACACACGGGGATCAACATTATCCCAGCTCATATTCAGCGGCTTTATCATTCATTAGCATATAACTTTGAGGTGACGTAACGAAACCGCATACCGTTCCTTTAAAAGATTCTATGGATACTCTATCTTGTTCAAAATCGTGAACGAATAGTTTTGCATTTGCTAAATACTACAGGTTAGTTACAAATGGACTATTACGACGGAGAAGCATGCATCAAAGTCACCATCACCCACGGCATGACCGAACATCGCCAGATGTTTACCCGACCCGTTTATTTTAATCATGTTGATCTCCTTGAGATTAGGAATGTAGTCAGATAAATCTTTGCGAGGGAATAACGCGACTGGCTCTCTTTTTGAGATATCAAATACACATAAACTATTCGTCGTGCTGACCTATTTCAGTTAGATAAATGAAGAGTTAAAAACATTGGGACTCCGATCACTAGTAACATGGAAAATTACCACAGCAAGGAAATCCGTTGCCAAATCTATCAATTTAACACCCGGTATGGAAGATCCTGTTTGATCGGAACTTATATCTTGCGTAGAGGAAGAATTTAATCCAACAGAACCGGAAACAATATCAATCACATTCTTTCGTATTCCATTGAAGTCATAAATATCTATTTGATGATCACGACTAATATAAATGCTTTTCTGGCTTTCATCAATAGCGATCAATCTTGACGATGTCGATCCGGAGATGCTAGAAGAATTGGAAATCGAAATAGAGGATAATAGGCGAGAACCTTAAAAACCGCAATTAAGCATTTTGTATCACATGGTTAGAGAAGAGCAAAGGAGCAAAAGAAGTATACCACGCCAATTCCAAACTTCTGCCACTTTATCAGTGCAAACGACAACAGTTTCTGTCGATACGCATAGGCCGGTAATTTTTGAACTCGCCGTCAATTCAACTTGTCCTCCTGTCATTCGTTCTATCATATCGTTTTTGCTTTTACTTTTGACATTGTTCTCTTTTTCGCTTATGATTCCATTAGCGTTAACACCAGATTGCTCAGATTTATATGGTACCACCACAACAGAATTCATCGAAACCTGAACGGCAAATGCGGAATGACATGATGCAATCAGCTGAGTCTGTTCAGTCCAAATCTGGACAGTTGTACTTGAAATTGAACACAAATGATGCGGATTTGGGCCGAATGAAAGAGACTTGATTATCGAATTTTTTGTCGTGATACGGCTAACAAGCTAGAATAATGAGTTGTTTTAGTTGCGCTCAAGAAAGACTGCCATTTCGATATAAGAAACTTACGTACATCCCATGTCCTTGTCATTCCGCCGTCCCGAGCAATTGATACGCGCAACTTCCAAAGAAAAACAATCCCGGTATTTGTTCCGACTGATAATATTAAAATAGGATGTTAGAAAACTTATGTGTGGTAGTTTGAGTACAGTTGATTACCTGCGAGTCTCTTAAAGCGAGAGTCGAAGGAAATACTAGTTGCCCTGGCCTCTTGATCTGTTTGCGACAAATTGAACAGGTTAGAAGTTAATTCAAGTCATGAAAGACATATAAATCAAACCTGGTAGGTCCAATATCTGACTGTCTTGATTCTTTAAGTCCAAGAATCGAATCGATCTAGATCCGTTGCAAATAGCCAAAAGTCCATCGGTAGCAAATGTCATGTCAAACGTGTGTATTTCGGACGACAAATTTGAGGCTAGCTTGATCTGGTGGTGGTTTCAATACAAGAATATCAATAAATACAGTGGCTGAGATGTTAAGTAATAATGCCCACGACTCAAACCTGTGTGATATTCCCAACTTTTCCATCAACAATTCTAATCTGTGTCAACACGCTGCTCGCCGATAACGCAAGTAGCATGTTTTCCTCAGAATACCAAAGTAAACTTGATAGTTTCGATGATTGTGCATTGGCTGAATTTCCTTGAAAAACATCTGTAACTGACCCCCCTGGTGGTACGATGCAATTAATACCGCCCGATACGGTTGCAACATAGACGTTCGGATTCAGATTTGCATCGGGCAGTCTAGTTGACACATAGGTCATGCAATAAGATAAATGAGATTCGCAGATGTTATAGTACAACTATGCATTAGCAAGCGTCAGGGATTGTACCACATGAAATGGAAGGTATCAATACCTCGAGTCTACCGTAGCAAAAAGGCAATGCGAAATTGCAGATTTTAGGTGATAAGTACACAACGAGAATAATCGACATTTATGATCGAGTTTCCAAACTATAAGTTTGCCATCCTATATTCAAGTAATGTCATAAGTGGATCAAAAGACAGAAAACAATGTTGATCAGTTGAAGATCAAAAGGAGAATGCATTGGTGTCGCTCAGTCATTAGCCACTAAAACCAAAGACATCCTTAATAGAAGGTTGCGATTACCTCGTCCCCGCTAATGAGTTTTGAAGTGTTAGATGAGAATTTCAGACATGTTATCGCAGATGAATGCTGTTTGGATTCTCTAATACTACCGTCGGAGTCAAGATATAGTACAAAGAATCCTATCATCGGAAACCAAATCACGTTGCAGATAATTGTTATCAGTACATGCTGATTAATTTTGATATTATCAGCTTGCCAATTACAAATAATACAAACCGCTCTGATATCCAACAGCACATATTTTTCTAGCCGTTGGGTGCTTGCTCCATGTTAACGTTGTTACTTTATCGTTTTTCTCGAAGATGGTACCGATTCGATCGCCTTCGTCGTTAAAGATATTCACTGATCCTGCAGCTGTTGAGACAGCAAGAGAAGTATGTGTCGGATGCCACTTTGCATCAGCGGCTTCCACAGGAAGTGATGTCTCTGCCCAGACTGACATTGTTGGCTTAATGTAGATGATCTATATTGAGATTAGAGATATGCTTGCAACATTTGCTAATACGCGCAATGCATCTGATCACTTAAAATGATGACACAGACCACAAGATTAAATACATAAGATTTAAATTTATTGATTAAGAAAAACTCAAAACCACGTGCATCTTCAGATTTTTTCCATAACATAGTTCCAGAAGCAATATGACATGTCAACCATTCTAAAATGTTGAAATTTAACCATTTCTACCAAGCTACCCCAAATAACGATCGGAAGGTTTTCGCAGCTCCCGCCCATTGCTGGAACAACATTACTGAAACCTTACTCAGCTCAGTGGAGAATGCATCTCCAAAGACGCTCCAGGCCAATAAATATATGCAGGACAGACAGCCGACCTCGAATGTGAATGACCTGGCTTGATCCATATCGATCAGATAAAAGAAGTAGAAAACAATACGACTAATCGTGTGAATGAGAGCAAAACTGCAAATTAGATGGCAGGAATATCGAGGTAGGGTTGATCCGATGGATGAAAAGCATCGGATACCGTGGATTGAGAAATAATGAAGACAGTTAGGAACAGAGCAGCTCGTCTTTGGTCACCAGAATTGAAACTTACGCTACTCGGGCCTTCAACTCGACCTTTTTAGCATGTGCAATCTATGGTTTGGAGTATTAGAAATAGATACCGGCGAAACGGTCATCAATAACATCGCGGACGCCACCGTTGGATAAACCGAAAGTTGAAAAAGAAAAGATGAAAGTTGACTCGAACAAAATGTAAAATCAACTTACGATTATTGCACCAAGAAACATAGCCATACCCTCAACTAAATTTTGGTGGGCAGCATAGCATCTTTGAGCAAACCCACTAGCTTCTGTGATAGCTGCCCTTGGGTTCTAAACGTGCGAAAACAAAACATCAACGAGCGCTCAGTAAATGCTTCCAAATAAAGCACATTTGCAGAAGTCTATGCCAAAGAAGGTATGAATAATACATACACTGTTATCCATTCGACCAGAGGTTATGAGATGAGCTACTCGGGCAAATTGGGGACTAAGGACATAGGTAAATATCACTAAGAATAGGAAACATGCGAAAGGGATATCTCGCTTGTCTGCGATGTTCCAGATAAAATCGACAATAAGTCAGCAATAATATTAACAAATAATGCAACGATGAAGAGAGAACAAAATATGTTGGGCCAGTCAAGTTACCAACGTATTTTGTGAGTTCGGGGACAACAAAACGATCAATTGAGCCCCCATGGTAGAGCATGATGGTGAAGGCATTTGAAAGCACAATCAAGATTGGGAAAATGACGAATGTTTGCGGAATGTTGTATGTCGCCATGATAAGTATATCTGGATGATAACAATATGAAATATATCTTGGATGGAATGAAAATAGTGGAGTTTTCGCCTGTTCGGCACATTGTTGAAATTCCGCGACATGTCCAGATTGCCATTGTCCACACATACATTATGTCCCAGAGTGGAACGTGAACTGTAAATCGAATTATTGAAACAAACTATAAAGTACAAGAATAGGAATTTAATTCTAAGCATCACCGTTTCATTAAAATCCGGCAAACAAGTCTACTTTCATTCTTCTTTCTCTCCCTTCAGCTGGTCTTCGCCCTTTTTTATCACGGCTATCCTAAACTTGGCCATCAAATTCCTCGCTGCATTTGAATGGTTATATACGCCGCCGTTATACATATGTGTTACGTCCTTCCCCGAGTTACTTTTCAGATATCCAGGACCTCCGGGGTGAGTTTCAATGAATTTGGAAACATCATAAACCATCCGATCGATAATCAGCAAATTTGGAGTACGATGACATTGTTTGCGGACTGCCACAGAAAATAAATGAAATATAAATTAAAAGATGGCTCAGTAAGAGGATAATCGGATAACACATGAACATACAATCTTCAATGGTCCATTGTGGCAATTTTTCAATTGGGACTCCCCAATCTAACCTATGCATCTGCCCATCAATTTTTCTCTGCTGCATCTGCAATCGCCCTTTCTCAATTTCATTTGAAGAGAATTCAAGTAAATTGTATGTGAACCCAAAATATGAGCATAACTGTATCAGCCATTTGGTCGGGTCATAATGGTAGAATTTAATCCCGTTTCGGTAATCTAACGTATCACGAGGTGAAGAGTTTAGATTAAACAAACACATGACGCAGCTTTAGAATGCACAATCAATAGAGAGGCAATACATTACCCTGAGGGAACTCGTGATGGAAATTCTGAATTAAGTGGAATGCGTTAAATGCATTATCAATTTAGAGACGAGTTAGCGGCGAAGGCTAGAAACCCCGCAACCTGTGTGGTAAATCGATAATGAACTTACGTGATATCCCTCACCAAACGTTATTAGCGCAGTGATAAAATGGTCTCTTGGTGATCGATTATCATCATACGTTGCCTAATTTTCAATGTCAATCATAAATGCCACATCACTATACCCTCCTACTGAAAGATTCAGATAAGAAACGTACTTCACCCAAGTAATGTGCCAGACTATTCACACAGAATGTAGCATGATGCAAGAATACTAATCTAGCAACACCAGCGATATAGAATCCGCCTCGATAATCGCCCCATCCCAGTCCCGCGACTATCGATGGAAATACGAATCCCATGAAGGCTGCTAGATAAATGTAATATCTATGCTGCCATCGCACCATGGGGTCAGAGAGTAAATCTGAGATATCAATTTTTCGCAGGTACCCTTGATCGGATCGTAATATCAGCCAGCCGATGTGACAGTGCCATAGGCCTTTTTGAGCAGAATATGGGTCTTGATCCGTATCTGTGTATCTATGATGTGCTCTATGACCTCGACACCTTAACATAAGCAGATTAAAAAGAACAGATATTACTACGGCTTTATGTCTGTAATAAAATTGCTTAACAAATTATCGTAAGATAGCATGGATTATCCGTACCACCACTTGATAGATCCTTGAATCGCCCCGGTTCCCGCCAACATCATGAAGAACCGATAGATGAGATTTCCTTGATACGATTTGTGTGACCATAATCGATGATAACCGGATGTTATTCCCATTCCAGTAATAAAGTAATACACGATCTATTCAGTTGTCAGTTCATTCGTCAGTCCCAATTGAAAGTGATCTGAAGATTGACGAGAATGAAGCACCAAAAAGAATAGACAGAGAACCGCAAGAGGCCAGAGGTCGCACAAAAACCACATACCGCCCATAGCATCGTTTTCCTTTGCAGTTCAGTCGTCAAGACACCATACACTGCAAGTACCGGTGTCAAGGTCAGTAGGATCGTATGGCCCCAATGGATTTTCTTTATCCAAACTTTCAACGACATATTCAGGCTGTTTTCACCAGAGAGCAGGGGGGATATCAAAGTGAATGCAAGACTCAGATTTGAGTACGTATGATTGGGGGAACTGTTGTTAGTGTTTGGATTTTATGGACGGTTTATGCTTTTTCTTGACAATGGATTAGTCAATGGCGCTCGATTGGTTTGTTATCGCTTGACGCGGATCGTATCTGCCTTTGGAATTGCTTCCGTGTGTGGAGTCAGGAGGTGGATGTCTTTGTGTAATGATATGTGCAGAACGGCTTCTTTTAGAATATTAACTTTGTATAGTGACGACGGCTAAATTCGTGTCCAGCCAGACGTCTCAATATTTCAAGACGCTCTCGTTGACTGTAGAATAGGGACACTTAGTTTAGTGGCCGCCCGTCGTTGCCGCCGAAATCACGATTCATAGTTGTGCCTCCTTAGAACCGATCCATTTGGCTGATATTCACTCTGGCCTCTAAATAAATGGACGCAACCCACATTCGGAAAGAACGAGAGTCGGCAAATCCATTCATCTCAACCGTGTGAATAATATTGGCAGTAACATAACCCCATAAGTTCCTCTTGTCAATGCTCAGTTGCGCTGGGACAAATCTATAAATATAAATAAAGTAATAGAGTCGAAAGGTAATTGCTCTCCTAAATATAAAAGAATTTTTCTAATTAACATAATGTTTTTGGAATGTAGTGATTTCTTCTAATTAACGAGAAATTATCCTCGTAATCACAGATCACCTCTCCGACGACGGATAGTTTAGGTTATGTTCGAACTACCTTAAAACTAGCCTACAAATCATAGCATGCCTCGGCAACTACGTATCGAGGGAAATCTCTCCATATACCTCCACAACTGACTGCAAGTTTGCAAAGACTTGCACACTCTCTTATCACGGCAAATCAACACAATCGCGAAATGACCAAGATTCAGTCGATAATATTAATCCCATATTGAGCGAAGAGGAACACGCCGCGTTGGCCCGCCCACCTCCATTTTAGCAGCCGAGGCCGAAATTGATTCCGTTCCTCTCATCCACAACCACAAACATTTTTTCCCCTCAAAACTCCTTTCTTAAACACTATCTACAGTCATAATGGTCGTCAAAGTCGGTATCAATGGGTAATTGTCCTCTTTCGTTTGTCCTCTTGGCGCTTCTTGTCGGCCCGGCCCCCGGACAATCCATGTAACCATTTGTTTTCTTGGGTTGTACAGCTTCGGTCGTATCGGTCGTCTTGTGTTCCGTGCTTCCCTCCAAAACCCTGATGTCCTCGTCACTGCTATCAATGATCCCTTCATTGATCTCGAATATATGGGTATGTATCTCGTCACTAGTGTTTTAAGGCAAAATTTTCATGGTTCTTGTTTGCCGCCTGCGCGAAATGTAAACAAACCTTTGGTTCAAAACATTGTTGCTGCGAGTGATGGATACAATATCTTGCACGGGTCGTTCGTACGTTCTATGAAGAACGGGGCCCCTTAGTATCTTCCTTCTTCCTGTGTAAACTTTCGACCGCCACTGATCTTCAAGGCAGATCACTAACAACACCATGATTGTCCTCCTTTTTGATTTCCATCGTACAATTTATCAGTCTACCTTTTAAGGTATGTATTGCGTTTTATTAACGTCTTGCGCCATGTAATAACATCATTATGCCGTATCTGTATAGATATGACTCTACACACGGCCGTTTCAATGGTCAAGTTTCCATCAACGAAGGGAAACTCATTGTCAACGGAAACCCCATCACTGTCTACAATCAGTATGTTTTTTCCGTTTCAGCAACTTATTCCAGTTTATGAATACTGACTTTGAAACAATAAAGCATGAAACCCGAAGAAATTAAATGGGCTGCTGCTGGTGCCGACTACGTTGTCGAGTCCACTGGTGTGTTCTTGTCCGTTGACAAGGCCAAGGCCCATCTTGCCGGTGGTGCCAAGAAGGTTGTTGTTACTGCTCCTTCTCCTGGTATGTTTTGCTGCTTACGTTATACCTTCGATAATTCTGGTGCAAGTCTTAACCCTTTTTACCTGTTAGATGCTCCTATGTTCGTCATGGTAAGAAATTTCGCGTTTATTTATCGATTGCGGTTTCCCTTATGCCTGTGTTTAATCTTATCTGTTACGTCTAAATAAGGGTGTCAACCAAGATAAATATGACCCTAAGAATCACACCATTATTTCTAACGCCTCATGTACCACCAACTGTCTCGCTCCATTGGCTAAAGTTATCAACGACAACTTCGGTATCGTTGAAGGTCTCATGGTACGTCTTTCTACTATTTTACTTTATTTTCCTTTCCATCACACTAATGTTTCATTGTTCGAAACAGACCACTGTCCACGCTGTCACCGCCACCCAAAAGACAGTTGACGGACCTTCAGGAAAAGACTGGAGATCTGGACGTGGTTCCGGCCAAAATGTCATCCCTGCCTCCACCGGTGCAGCCAAAGCAGTCGGTAAGGTTATCCCAGCCCTTAACGGTAAATTGACCGGTATGGCTTTCCGTGTCCCGACCCCCGATGTCTCTGTTGTCGACTTGACCTGTCGATTGGAGAAGGGTGCTTCATACGATCAGATTAAGGCTGCCCTCAAGAAGGTCTGCTATTTTCATATCGTCTCTGCCTGTCTCCACCTCGTTCGCACTAACGTCACGCCCTTCCCTTAGGCTTCTGAAAACGAACTCAAGGGTATCCTTGGTTACACTGAGGATGAAGTCGTCTCTTCCGATTTCTTGGGTGATACTCGATCCTCCATCTTCGACGCCAAGGCCGGTATCGCTTTGAACGATAAGTTTGTCAAGCTCGTCTCTTGGTATGATAACGAATGTATGTACTTCGATCTTGCTCCCAACGATTTGTCTTGATTCTCTTTCATCTACTAAATTCATTGCATTGCCTTTTTCAAATCATAAATATTTAGTCGGTTATTCCTGCCGTGTTGTCGACCTCGTTAAATACATCGCTGGTCAAGATAAAGCTGCCGGTATCTAAACGTTTTTGGGTTTGTTAGAGTTTCCTTCTGACATTTCTCCAGTTGTTTTGACTCGTCTAATCTTTCGATCTTTGCGGCAACTAACTTTATATCTTATATACACAGAATCCAAAAAATCAAACTTATAATCTCCTAGTTTGGTTGCAGTGACGAACTCAACCGGACATCGAAAGTGACATGAACGGAAAATTAAACTCGAAAAAGAAAGAAAAAATTGTAGTTGCAAGCTGTGATTTGTTATAATAAACTAATAAAACAGTTATCCATCATTGACTTAGTTGAATTTCTTCCATGTGTCAGATACACTTCCATGCGTTTTGAATTAGTTCTAAATACCAATCGGTTGAAGGGGTCGTGAAGTCCCAGAAAAGAATTTGTAGATTCTACTTCGTAAGATCAGAACAGTTTTAAAGATTAGATCCGAAGCGACGACATGTCCTCAAACACGGGAACTTCTGGGATTGCTAAACCATCATAGCTTCATGAAGGACATGTACGATCATTGTATGATGTCCTTGCGGAAGGAATTTGAGGCCGCTGCTATGCTGCAGTTGTGTCACAGATTGCAAACGCACGAATAATTCTCCTTTGGTGAGCTCAGGCAATGAGATTGCAGTGGCGGGGGCGAAATGATGAAGTCATACTCATGATGTTATGAAAGGGCGGAGACTGGAGAACCAACAGAAATGGGAATCAGAATTACAGATTTATTTGACTCCCCGTGGCCGATCGACGAGAAGTGTACCGAGTCCGTGCGTTCGCGCATAGTGTTTCCTTTGTGTAATAAGCATTGTTTTAGAAATTTCACACATCTGGCAGGTTCACACATTAACAGAAAAAGTGATATCCATTTCTAATTGAATTGTAATAAATCTATACTTTTTGCTCCGGTTATACATTGTTAAACTCTCTCCGCCCTTTGCAGGCTAACAACTTAACTACTAGCAGAGAGTTTAGACATCGGCCCGGGGCCCCCCTAGAGCAGCGAGGAATGTCCAGGAATGTCCCTCGACCCTCATCCGATAACGTCACAACACAGTTACACATATCTCAATGGTTGATTGAAGTGAGGCAAAATATGGTAATAGCGTAGGTGGAATCTGGATGGATGTTCGCCGCTCGGGTTGGATTGAACATTGATTTGACCCAGACTGTATACTCAACTGTACCCAGAGGCCAGAGTCCTAGACCAAGGCATCGCCGGCGGCCGGACCCTGAGTCCCTGAGACCTGAATCCCTGACCGTACGTCGGGGGATGTCTCCCTGAAGGACATTGTCAAGTCATTGTCAAGTCATTGTCATTGCCTCATTGTTATGAAGTTTGAACTTTGAACAAGTTATGAACAGAGAAAAGAGAATAGCAGGCATAACAGATCAAAGGCTGTCAAAGCGGTCACGCATTTGTCTCACTTTCACAAGTCTCGCAGTCAACATTCTTAGAAACTGAAGAGTGAAGACGTTATATATGTTCAATGATGTGAGGAGGCATGAGAAGTATATTCGTGAGTTTATATTTCGCGTCTCGCTTTACCTTTTCAATTCCACAATTTACTCAAAGTTCGACAGATAATACTGATAACTGCACTCAGCACTGTGAGTATCGGCGGTTTCAAAACATACGAACGCTAACATTATTGGGTGTAGGCCGAGGTTCCGGTTCTTTCAAGATTGTTTAATATCACCGATGTCAGGAGACTTGGATTAACTCATCAAATACTCTGATTTTTCAGTGACGATAATTATAGACAAATACAGCATCTGTTCAGATATGCTATTCAAGATGCCAGGACTCATCTGGTCTATTATTGCCTCGTTTCTTCTACATCAGGTAGCACTAGCTGCAAAAATAACAGTGAAGAATGCTACCTTCAACAACGTAGAGGTAGCATTAGATAATTTCGACCCTAAATACTTAATTGGCCAACAAACCTATTATGTTTCCAATGACAACAGCAGCAGCAGCATCGTGGAAATGGTAAATTTTCCTTACAATCGAGGTCAATCAAACAATACAAATTCATCAATGTGGAATGATTTATAAATAGTGGACTCCTTGGGATAAAGATCATATAATCACCATCCTGCGCGCAATGTCGAAATACGTCGACTTAACAGACGTGCATTTTAATCTAGTTCAGACAGGGTGGGGTAAGTTCAAATTATAACTTGAAGTTACTTCTGAGTAGAAGTTGAGTTGTCAGATGTGCTTCGTCGACTTATATTGTTTCTTATCTTATTGTCATTCAGGGGAGGTGGCGGCTGCTCCAATATGTCATAATTCCACCGCTCCTTGTCCCGACATAATCTCTCTCGGTACAACTCAACTTGCAGGAAGAGTACTCGACGGCACTGTAGAGCCACTTGATTCTTACTTGGCTGATTGGCAATATGAAAAGGGGTTTCCACTCACCGACGAGTAAGGTTTCTTTAATTGCTCCTAGGTTAGGTTAGGATTTAATCCTCCGATTTTTAACAAATTGACAATTTTGCATGTAGTATCGTGAAATTTGCATTCTATGACTACTACATAAATGGTTCATTTGCGGGTCTGCCTATAATTTCCGACTATCGTTTGCTTTTTTTCAATCGAACAACGTTTGACAGACTCAATCTGGTGGGTCTTTTCCTCGGTATTCCATATTATTACACAAATGCCTGAATGACACGAATGTGTAGACTTACCCACCGCCGCTCGGAGACTGGGGGCTTCCAAGTTGGCAAAACTGGACGTGGGAGAAGTTTACAGAATACGCCATAGATATTGCCAACGATTTGGGCCACGGAAACGGCTTTAAATTTTCAAGCGGGTGGGACGAAGAACTTAAAGTTTTTCAAGCCTTGTAAGTAACGTCCATAATCTATATCGATTGATACTTAACATAATTTAACGTGAATTTGAATGAATAGGTTGCAAAACTACGCCACCGGTTTTTTAGATTTTCGTACTGGAAAATGCGGCCTGGAATCCCCGGCAGCAATTTCTGCCATCAAAAATGTCATCTATAAACTCTACGTCGAAACAAAGGCGGCAGACACGAATTTGTTTTTTCCAAATGACACTGGACATATTAATTGGATACAATCGGAATTAAAAGATCCGCTTAAAAATCCGATGATTTGTTGTACGGTATGTATTTAAGTTTTCAACATTCCATATATTGCTTCATGTTTAATTATTAATAAGAACCAAAAATGCTCAGAATGCTTGGGATCAGTTTGCAAATGGTATTCCTGGAATGGCTATTCATGTCCCAAAGCCTGAAATTATGGGTACAGCAAACTGGACATTTTATGATACTCAAAGATTACCGAATGCTTCAGACATTGGAATTGCTCATTTACCAGGAAAGACTAATTTTTTGGGTACGTGTTGGATTACACGTTAAACTTCTGTAGTTTGACTCGTACGCTTAACGCATTGCTTGAAATCTACTCAAAGGTGGCTCTGGACTTATCTTAACGAAGAAGGGCAAAAACAAAAAAGTAACATGGCAAGTGGTGAAATATTTATTGAATTCGAACAATGATTTCCTAGACCAAATTGGTTCAACTCAAGGAACCCTTCCACCGTATGAATCAGCGTTGGTATGTAATATAATGATATTTGACTAATATTCGTGCGAATCTAATGGCTGACATGTACTTGCATACTTTGGGGAACGAAAGTTGAAATATCCTTGGAACACGAAGGCATACGAAGTCTCAAGAGAAGCATTAAAACGGTCAGTTTAAGGATTTAAGCATTACTATTGAAAATTAGTTTAAAAAATCAGCGTATTGATATTCTCGTTTCGCCTTCGCCAAATAGTGCCGTACCACCTCAGTACCCATTGACGACTTTTCCCGAATTCGCGGAAATAGAAAGTCGAAAACCTTTTCGATTGATGATGGCAGAGATGATTCAAAAAAACCTTACTGTTGAACAAGCGGCCAACCGTGCCTGCCAAATCATCGATTACATTTTTCAGTTTGTTGATACTCTGTTCCTATTAATACCCAGGAACGATCTAATTCTTCAATTTTAAACCTAAATCTAACAGACCGAAATGCACGAAAAATGATATGAAAGCCCTACAATCTCAATGTCACGCCAACGGTTCAGTCATCATCGACTTTGCCTGGAAATCTCCAAAAGTTTGTCGAGACGGTGTGCTTCCCAACATCACCATGATACCTTGCGCGTCTCTTCCATTTGAGAGTGGCCAATCCATCGCCTTACTCGTATTGACCGCGATTTTGACACTCGTAATACTCCTCGCGTTTGTGGGATTCGTCGTTTTCAGATCCAGGGCTGCAATAAAACGGTCTGGCTTTGCCTTTGGTCTGGTCACCATTTTTGGCATGTTCCTCTGCGCCATATCGATAATCCTTGGGTTATTACCTCCAACAAGTCTGAGTTGTGCATCGTTTGGTGTTTTATTATCTTTCGGGTTTTCATTAGTTTACGGAGCGTATATCACAAAATTGTATCGCATTTTTAAAATTTTTAACAACAAGAAAACGACCAAGCAGTCTTTATCAGATGCGGTAATTCTGCGGTATCTCTTAGCTATTGCCAGTGTTGAAGCCGTGGTGTTGATGTTGTGGGTATTCATTGATCAGCCTGGAGTATCGATGTACTCTACACTGGTTCCCGACGCGGGAGCCGTTCAACAGCCCGTTTGTAAATTTGGATCCTTCGCTGTGATAGTTTTATTGGTTTATAATGGCTTGCTGGTTTTCATTGCGTCGGTCATTGCGTGGAAAGGTAACTAGTACTTCCACAACTAATTAAAAACGTCACAAAACCTTCGAAGCTAACTGTCCTCTTGATACAGTCAAAGATGTGCCAAGTGACTTCAACGAAACGAAATCGCTGATATTTGCAATGTAAGTAGACATCCACCTGTTATGTACCATCGGTCCATTTTTGACGCTATCCCACATCCTAGCTATTCTGTTGCATTTCTCTTAGTGATCGTTATCCCAACGACGACTCAGATTGTACAGCCGCAATCTTTCCAGTCACTTATCCTTTTTAGTACTTTCGCAGCCACTTTTACAACGGTGATTGCATTCACGCTCCCAAAATTATTGGCCGCCTCGAAGAATCATCAATCAAAAATGAGCAATGCTGCTGCGGTCGGTAATACAAAGGTAACTAGTTCTAATGGCAGTAGCGGTAATATTATATGGTAAATATTCGATCCTTATGAAAATCCATAGCCGATACTTCAATGTGATTTAACAATAATTTCATTCATTTATGGCAGCCCCCACTGCAGAAAGGTAATCGTTTTGGGAAGTGCAAATTCGAACGAATCGAAGCCATCAGTGAAGCCGCTCTAAATCATTGCTCATTAAATTTGTCTGTCTTGGGTATTAAGTGAATTTATCATTAATAATTATTAATTAAAATGGCATACTTTACTGATAATTGCTTTGTAATAAATATATGCTTATAAATATGATTTAAATTGCATTAATAATATGGCAGAGAAATATACGAGAATATTCCACTTTGACCCTCTGAAATTTTTGAACTCTCTTGAAAATCTTGGAACCGAAATCTAGGAGAGATCGGTTGACACGTAGTTTTACGCACGTGATGTGCTAAACACACACTCTGTTCGGATTATTATTGAAGGTCAATCTGAATTGTGACAGTTGATCTATAACATTTCAACATACATTAATATAATGCAACTCCAAGTACCTCAATGGAAACCTTCAACTTGGCTCGCTATCGGCGCCACCGTGCTGGGTCTTTCCTATGTCATCTATTTTGATCAGAAGCGTCGAAATGATCCTGACTTTAGAAGGAAATTAAGTACGTCAATTAGTCATAATGTTTGCTGCATTATATGATTATCTGAATATAGCTATATCTTCTGTTGTCATTCTATTGCTAACTCGGACCGTTCTCCTCATCTTAATTTCTATGGCTGTGTTCGTTAATGTCTCTCAGAGAAACAACGTAAGAAGGTTCAAAAGATTTCAGAGAAGGCAAAGTCTACGACATCTGAATCTGCCGCTCCGAGCGCCGAAAATGCATTGAGTTTTGTGGAAGATGAAGTCTATCCTACCGCCCCGGAAGAAAAGGAAAAATATTTCATGGAACAACTCGCTAAAGGCGAAACTATCAGCAAAGGAGGTAAAACATCGATCTTTATCTCTAAGTGGCTTTACGTTTCGACCAATTTACTAAATAAATCTTTACACTTACCCATTATTCGAATCTTATAATAATCCACCCGACATCAAGGTCCCGCTACCTATGAGGCCGCCGCCGCATGCTTTTATAAGGCCCTTAAGGTATATCCTAACCCGGTCGACTTAATCATGTTATACCAAAAAACCATTCCGGAGCCTATCTTCAATCTGGTTATGGGGATGATGACAGCGGAAGTGAAGAAGAAACAAGAGAAATATTACGAACAATTCCCTCCTTCGGAATATAATGTTAAGATCAAAGAAGTTGTCAATGGAGTAGCACCTGACGGTCAGACGGTAGTGAAGAGAGCGGTTGTCGCTGAAAAAGATTTCGAAGTGGGTGAAGTAATTTATGCTGAGGAGCCTATCGTCGCGGCTTTGGAACCCCAATTAGAGGTAGGTTGATTTTGACACCGACATATGCAGAAGGATCTGCTGAAGTAACGACTATGAATTTTGCTTCGTTAGGGCGAATTTTGCACTTTCTCATTGCAACAGATAACTCCCGAGGTTGATGAGTGGTCCGTCACATCTGATAACACCAAACTGAAATATTCCTCCCAACCGAACCGAGAACTCGCCGAAACGAAATACGAAAGTCTTCTATATCCCACACCTGATTCAGACACTCTTCAGATCCATCAGTTATGTAACGATCACGAAACTAAAATTCCTATCATGGTCGCTAGATTTTTGGCGTTGATGGTTATCGAAGACCAACAGCGAGGGGAGCAAGGAAACACTGAGGAATATTCAATTTGGGATCACATTGAAAGATTGAAGTATTTGGAATTGGAATCCACAGAAAAAGAGAAAAAGGAAGCAGATATGCTGAGGAAAGTGTTGGGCAGCAAGGTTCCTGGCCTTGATGAATGTAAGTTTGTTACTTTTCCTGTAACTAGTATAGTATCATCCCCTGCTTGCATAGTATATGCTTACCCTTAATACCTATTTTGGTAGTTTTGACCGACGAACGATACCTTTTATTGAAAGGCAAATTCTTGTACAACCAATATGCCATTTCTACAGCAGTGGAATCAAGTAGCTTAGATATTAAGGTACCTTTTTTTCTTTATGCAATCCTTGAATCAAGCATTCTAATTTTGCTGCGTTTGCAACAGCAATCGGCGGAAACAACCCGTTTCAGCACACCAACCCCAACGGGAGCTGGCTTGTATCCAGTTTCATCTTACCTTGGCCACTCATCAGAACCATCCGCAGAAGTCGATTTCCCTGAAGGCACGTCTAAGATGTCAATCAAAGCAAAAACACCAATTAAAAAGGGTGATGTAGTCACCGTGTCATACGTGAACCCAGAAAAAACGCCTAGCGAGCGGAAAGATCTGTTAAGCAAAGGATGGAGATTCCAGGATGAAGAACTTGCCACCGAAAGTTTGCAAGAAGTCGAATAAAATAATAATGTTAGATGTATTCGAAAACTCAGTGAGACATGAGCGGCATGATGGATTGTCATGATAATATGGAAGAATTGCTGATGATTCTGATACTGCTAGTAGTGTAAAAGTAAATTTTTTTGTCATATTTCTAGTACTTCCTTTAGCAAAACGAGAAATATATCTTTGCAAGAATGAGACCAGATTCCTGCAATCTTGCCCCTATGATGAGTGAAGTTTGGAGAAGTGATAAGAGTACTGGCAGTATAAAAGTGATAAGAGTACTGGCAGTATAAAAGTGATAAGAGTACTGGCAGTATCAAAGACTAACTTTTACAGTGTCTGCTTCATATTTCAGGTCTACCATATTATAGATATGGTAGCTCATGCAGCAGATATGATCATACTTGAATGTTTTTAGATTATTACCATATCCCTCAAATGATTAAATCATTCACATGGACTCGATTTTCGCGCTGATACCAGCATAGTTCAAGATGACTTGGTTGACCCGCCGTAACTGAATCAGCGACCTAAAAGTTCTCTATCTCGACATCCTGACAGAAGAATGTTGTCAGCCGGTACTTTATTTTCCTTTTTATTGTGTTCATATGTGTATTTACTAATATGTAGCTTCTTCTGCGTTTGGCTATTCCCACAATGCAGGCGATCTCGGGCCGTCCTCACAGACTGAGCTCGCTCACCAGCCTGAGAATGACACCACTGCTTATGAAGAACTGAATGCATCTGCAGCAGGTTATGAACTAATTGGAAATGAATTGGAGGACTTAAATGAGGATATAGATGCTGAAAGCAGTCGAGGTGAAACTCATTATGAATGTTACAACGAGTTGGAAGTTCAAGGTGATGGTCTGGAAAAGGTATCAGCATTTCATATGGATGTATTTCGTAGAAAGAGATCCCGAGGTGGAAAATATTCTGATAACAAACTGTTAACTTCCAATGAATTGACGGAACGATTATAGATATCCAATCTAAGCATTGCTTATCAGCAATCCGAAGTAGAAATGTCTGCCACATCCGACGAAACTCATACACAAACAAGCGGAGATAGCCTCGATCCGAAGCCGATCGAAATCAAGAAGAGTGAAATTGTCAATAGCAATGTGGAATTAGAGGACGGTGTGTTGGTTTCTTCCTTCCACTTGCAGTCTTTCTAATCTTCCGGACAATGCACTTTGCCAACTGAAACAATTATTAGAACAACTAACTTAAATGTACCTGAATTGAAAACTAACTTAGAAACTGTGGATTTAATTAAGAACATCATGACTGGCATCGTTCTTCCCGATTCCGCAATCCCAGGTTCTTCTTTTCTGCTTCTTTCGGCCGTGCATATCTTTCGCTTACTGACTGCCACCTACCCTTCTGTCTTAATCGATTATGCATGTATCAAATTTCAAGATTGGGCGAAAATAATTCCGGAAGAGAAGTGGATGCCAAAGATTGTACCGGAGACTAGTCAATCTAACCGAATGTAGAATGGTGTGTGGACTTCACTAACTCCACATTATGTACATATTCTTCAAATGTGGCCTCCTTTTAATGTAATAAAAATTCGAACATCAACGTGATGGACAGTCAAGAGTACGGACGTCTGGTCCTTGGTCTCGAATGTATGAAATTCAATTTATGAGGGTGCAGCAATTTCTGTGACCGTCCCCTTTTCCACCGGCATCTTTTAGATTGCTGTTCTCTAAATTGGTTTTTTTTCGGACGTATTACATGATTACTGTGGACTCTGCTTGATGATGGCGCCGAAAAGACGAGTTTCCGATCGCCACGAGCCGAATTTGGCCAAAAGGACTATTTCCGTGCTGTTCTTCCGAACACTTCAACCAAGAGAAAAGAAAAACAGTCTGACAAAACTACCGATAATGACAGTGACAGTCGAACCAACTCTCCAAAAATTCTTTGATCACATTTCAAAGAAGCAAAACGAATATGTAGCGAAATTGAAGGAGGCTGTCGGCATTAAAAGGTAACGACCCCTGTCCCTGACTCAGCTCACGGGCTTGTACTATGATATGATCAATTTGGGCTTCCATCTATCTTTTGCGTGGAGAACTTAACATTGAAGTTGCTTTGTTTCATGTACTATTCTTCGAAATAGCGTATCAAGTGACGCCGCCTATCGACCCGAGGTTTTCAAAATGGGTGAATGGATGATGAATGAAATGAAGCGGCTGGGGATCAGGTTTGCATACTTTGGCTTTCTCGCGGCTTCATTGCTAAAGCATTGAGTGAGAATGTGTTTTTGTGTTGATTTATTGTGCATTTGATGTCCTACTTACTGCCCATAACTATTCAGCGTTCAACCACACGAACCTGGAACGCACGTCTTAGACGGAAAAGAACTCAAGTTACCGCCTATTCTTATGGGGAGCTACGGTAACGATCCAAAAAAGAAAACCGTATTAGTATATGGTAGGACTCTCTGCAGTACTACGATTTCATTACAGTTGTGGGGCTATCAAACTGAAAACATATGTACTTTCTCAGGTCATTATGATGTGCAGCCTGCTTTGAAGGAAGATGGTTGGGCAACTGATCCTTGGACTCTAACTGAAGATAGCCAAGGGAGAATGTTCGGAAGGGGTTCTACTGGTATGTGATTACACCGAATTATGTTGAGCCGATCCCGTTTAATATGTATAGCTTGTTAATGCTCGGAATGTTATCTGTAGATGACAAAGGACCTATTATCGGATGGCTTTGGGTTGTTCAAGCCCATCAAGAACTTGGCATTGATTTACCTGTCAACCTAAAATTTTGCTTTGAAGGAATGGAAGAGAATGGCTCCGAGGGACTGGATGAACTCATCTACAAGGAAGCAAAAGGATATTTCAAGGATGCCGATGTTGTCTGTATTAGCGACAATTGTGCGTTATCACTTCGTTTAGTTTCTCTTTGTTTGCCGGCACATTGACATTTGACTCTTGTAACCCCAGACTGGCTCTCAACTAAGAAACCATGCCTCACATACGGACTTCGTGGTATCTCTTACTTTAAGATTAATATCTCCGGTCCAGCTGCAGATTTACACAGTGGTGTGTTTGGTGGAACTCTTCACGAACCGATGACCGATTTAATTCACATGATGAGCAGACTTGTTAAACCAAATGGTGAAATTCTCGTACCAGGGATTATGGATTCCGTCGCTCCATTGACAGGTTTAATTCCATTTTCTTCTGCCTTCCCTAAATTTGTGTGCGACTTAAATGAAATTGATCGTAGCTAATAACGCCATTTCGTGTTTATAGATCAGGAGAAGCAACTTTACCTTGGTTTAGAAGTATCGTTGACGGATTTCACTGGTGCGATCGGTGCCAACAATTTGATTTACGACAATGTTACTGATACCTTAATGCATCGCTGGAGATTTCCGTCGTTATCCCTTCATGGGTATGCTTTCTTTTCTGTTGTGTGTTCGTCTTGTTCATATATATATCGTCTCGAACTGTTCAAACTATGTAGTATCGAAGGAGCTTTCTACGCGCCGGGTTCAAAGACTGTCATCCCTGCAAAAGTATCTGGGAAGTTCTCGATCCGTACTGTGGTATGTGATGTAGTTTCTGGCATATTGTTTTCCATCTCTTAATGTTTTTATTGGATCTTATCCTCCTACTATTTAGCCGAATCAAACGCCTGATGAAATCAAAACAAAAGTTGTCAATTACTTGCAATCTGAGTTCGCTAAATTGGGAAGTAAAAACAAGATTTCAATTGAAGCGTTACATGGCGGAAAGTCGTGGGTGGCTGATGTCAATCATTATAACTACGGTTCGTTTCAATTCATAGTTTGAGATACTTGTTTGGTCATTGTGCTGAAATTTTCTGTGTCTGATTTTTAGTTGCCGGGGCCAAAGCGATTGAAAAAGTTTTTAAAGTCAAGCCTGACTTTACAAGAGAAGGAGGTAAGAAGAAGGCGCACCCTTGACTGTATTCCAAACCCATATTCATCGAACATTGTCTTTAACATTTCATGTAGGCTCAATACCGGTTACTCTTACCTTCCAAGACGCACTGCAAAAAAATGTACATGTCGCTATCATTTGATGAAAGATCTATTTTCCTTACAAATTCTGTCTTCCAACTATAGGTTCTCCTTCTCCCGATGGGTCGATGTGATGATGGCGCTCACTCCATCAACGAGAAATTAGATAGATTGAACTATATTGAAGGGATAAAGCTATTGGGTTGCTATTTGCACGAAATTGCCAATGTCACAAAGTCATAGTGTGGTTGTAGATTGGATAGGCTTGATCTAATTCAATTCATTCAAGTCATGTGCTGTATGTGATGCTGATAGATTTGATTGTTAAATTTCGAGGGATTACGGTATTGCTGTTGCGTCACGAAATAAAAACATCTTGATTAGTAAGATTCTGTTTCTTTGAACGTAAAACCACTGCTAAATGTCGAAATATTAGTGAAAAGTGGCCAAATTTGACAAAACTCTAATTCGACTATAAAAAATATCGTTTATTCACAAAATCTATGCGATATACATCCTTAATATAAAAATTATAATTTTAATACTACAACGCAAGGTATAATCTATACACATTAAAGTTTTCTATGAAACGGTTTGGGACGAGGAAGTATTCAAATCGCCTTAAGCCTCCCTGTCTTCATCGAGTTGATCTACCAAGATTTCAATCTGATCAGGGTCCTCCAATCGCCGCATCTGGTGTGAAGAGTTTCGATCCATCGACAGTTCTCGCTTCGAAGTCGGCCAAAGAGACTGAATCCACACAGGATCAGCAGGGCCCCCATCAGCAGGGTCATCGATATCACCATTTAATTCAGATTCATCACCCTGCCCTGAGCGTCTGGGGGATCTACTAGTTCTCGTTTTACGGCGTTTCAACTCAGCATTTAAATTAGTTTCTTTAACCAACAACCTAGCCAATGTAGATTTTTTAAGACTTCCTTCTGTGATGTTATTGCTTTCGACACTGGAGGTTGTACTGCTTTTTCTGGTTCGTCCTAGAGTACTTCCCAATCGTGAAAGTGTAAACGATCTTTTCCGTTTTGGCCGACCATTCCGTTTTAACCAGCGTTTGACAGCGTTTTGAATCAAAATTGCTGCATACAACCTGGCTACATTCTCGAAAACGAACTCGGCATATACTTCATCAAATGGTCTCGGCTCAAACATTCGCACTAATCTAACAGTCATTCTTGTTTTCTTTGCTTTTTCATATGTCAGCTGCTTCACGATTTCATTCGGTAAGTCACGACCCCACGTTGCGACAAATAAACTATTCAGCACGTCAATGTAAATAAGCCTATCTCCGTATACATTCACATCCGAAAAGGCGGCCTGGATGTGTAACTTTCTGTTATCTTTGAATGCTAACGGAGGCTCAAGTCGTTTATAAAGCTCAATAAGATCTGAGAGTTGGATTATCTGGGCATGACCATAATCATATTGGATCCATAATGCGTGAAAATGGTCAATGGATTTTTCAATGTCGACGATAAGTTCATTGTTACCAATCCAGTAATGAAATGAATCGACAACAATGGCGATGAAGGCGTTGAGTAGTATCCAATTCATAATAAATTGGAGACTAAGGAAAAATATCGGAGCCCACGGATAGCCACTGTTGATTGCCATTAGGACATGATGTGAGTTAAAAACTGGAACAACCAAGGCGGAATTACTTTAAGAGCGACTACATACCAGTTGCCTTTTTCGACCTCGCAGAATGGGGGTTGAACCATGCAATTTGCCATGATGCCTGGCCAATTCTATGGCGTGTAAAGTGAGAAAAATACAATAAAATTTGACAGTGGAAGCACCCATACCTCTCCAGATGACATTGTATAGACCGTCAACAACGACTTTCCGAAATTCTGAAAATTCAAATCACTATTTAACCCACCTTTATCAACAAATTTCATAGTTCCGAAGAATTGGACTCCTAACAGAGCATACGAATAGCATAACAGAAACATCAACACAAATACATTGAATAACCCAGCGGCGTTCATAATAAAAGATAGTATCAATGCATTAAAGCCTTTCGCGGTCGGAAATAATTTGATGACTCGAAGTATGCGAAGGAGGAGAAACACGTTGGGGATCGTCACAGCAAATACGGATCGAACGATAAGAGACACAATGCCAAGTACAACAACAAGAATTTTGAGAATGTTCCACTTATCGGACACGAGGACACGCCAACCAAGTCCCAAGTACAGAAGAGATATCTCGATGATATAGAGGCAAGTGAAGATAATTTCCATTACGTTTTGGAACAGTTCAAATGTCAGATCATCAGATCGGTTTATCAGGAGAACAATAATATTAACAGCGACAATAGTCAATCCCAGTCGACGAAACGTAGAGGTAGTCACAACTTTTTGAATTTTTCTACGGAACTGAGACTTCTGAACTGTAGGGGGTCGGGGTGGTTTGATCAGGAACAAATATTTCATATTTGTCAATAGCTGTTTTTGTTCTTCCGATAACAACTTTAATCCATGGAGGTTATCTTGATGGCGCTGGAGTTGGTGCGGAGAAGCGTTATTTCAAGGAATACAGGACACTGTCTTGGAAGGGGAACAAACCTTGAATAAATCAAATATAAGACCAGTAACGACGGAGAGGAAAAACCAATTGCCAATCTTAAACCGAGGAAGGAGTCAACAGAAATCCAAAAAGTGAATGAAGAAAGCAGTACGCACCAATTCGACGCCAACGAAAAATACTGACGACGATAAGCTGGCATCTCGAACGGGAGGACCATCAATGTCTTGAATATCTATATATCGGTACATATCGTCCGGCCTGCGGAAGTACACGAAATAAGAATATAAAATAAGCAACTAAACATATCGACAAAACCTACCATCCTTCCTGCAACACAATTACGAAAGTAGAAAGCAGGCTCTGAAAGATATCATCGTAATACAGACGATGAGGATGCCATATCCTTGGCACTGGCTCAACTTCGTTCGGAGGAATGAAAGAACCGGTGCATTCGGCTTTACTTTTTGAAATGTCGGTACACTAGTATTTGTAGAATACCAATGTGATCAGTACAATATATTCGCCAACCTATAATGTAAATGAAAACTACCTGATATCCAAATCCGATAAACATATGAAGACCGAGAATTGCCGAAGCAAACAGGAAAGTGATGAATGGAAATAAAGCGGTCTGTAATGTCGGTAGAGTTTTCAGGACAGCTGTCGTGACAACTCTCAAAGGTTTTGCCATTTTTATCAGTTTCAATAATCGAACGGTACGAATTAGACTCCAGAACCTGATATTTGGGTATAAAACATCAACAAAGGCAATCCAATTCATTAAAACGACCACGGCATCAACAGAATTCCAAAATCTATGAAGTGAGGTTTCTGATTTGAGTACAAAATTGGTGCCGATAACATTGAAAATCAATTCAAAAGTAAATAGAGAAGCAAAAACGACATCTAGGTTGCGCCGAGTTCTTATTTCATCGGATGTAGCTATTGCAGTCGGCGGTTCAAATGCCAAGACAACACACGAGGCGAGAGTAATTGCGAGGCAAGGGTATGTATAAAATCGTGTTCGAACGGCTTCGGCAATTTTCTTATGTAGTGCTAATATGTATGAGCGAGGGGACGAATTCGACGACGAGTGTTCTTGCAATGGGCCAATGACGTCGTCAGATGAAGAAGGACTTGGAGAGTTCAATAATTTGGAACGAAGACGGCGGTAGATTGGGTTTAATAGAAAATCAGCAGAGGAGGCAGTGCCGCCGGATACCATATCTTCTTGTCCTTCAGAGACACTATCTCCGATTTTCACATCCAAAGGAACTTCTTCAGAATTTAATCTACCTTGAAAATTCTTCGTATTCAGTCGGTTAAAAAATTGGGGCAAGCTGACTTTCCTCGAGACGTCCAAAAGAGATCGTGATTGGCTTAGATTTCGGAATTCCTTGAAGTGTTCTACCAGAATAATAAGCGGTAAATAAATGTTCTATTTTCAGCTATGCTAATCAATCAGGTCTTACCAACAACAATCGTCCATGGATTACTGGGTAGTCTATTCGACAAATCTTTGAGGAATGTGGAAATGATAATGGCCAGAAGCATTTGGCTTAGTATATATGCGCCAATTATAATGACCATCACGGCAAACAATGTACTCCATATTCCTCTCCCTTGAGCTAACGAAGCTTCGATATCATTCCAATTTTCGACACTGTACAGCTGAAATATACTTAGGACAGCATACACAAAATTATCGAAGTTGGCTCTTGGCAATCCTTTATCTGGCGCAGAGGGGTCCAAGTACAGGTATCCACTGAAGAATTGTATTCCGATACAAGCAAAGGCGACAATACTCAAAATCCAAATAGCTATGAGAGACCGAAGTAATGGCCAAGCTGAGAGTACAATTTTGAGTAGTCGCCGAACTTGAGGGAACAGTCGCATCAAACGGAAAAGGGTGACAGTTCTCAAAAACGCTCGGACAAGCCGAAGTGTAGTAAGTGGGCCTAACTCGTTTCTTCTATCCGCTAGTTCGACTATGGCAACGACCGTAACGGTGAAATCAATAATGTTGACAACAGATGTGAAGTACTTTTTGGCGAGGGCTACGAGTTTGATGATAGCTTCTATGGAGAAGCAAGCAGTGAAACCGTAATTGGCGATCGTCAAGGCAGAGCGGTAAGACGGAGACATTCCATTATAAATTGCGCCAAGAACAAAAGCATTACTGATAATGACAACAGCGATGAACCGATCAAAAAATCGATGAATGTAGATATCGTATGCCAGCTTTCGAAATCTTGGCAGTTCTGCATACTCCTCCCCTGTGAGTCTTACATCGTCGGTACTATCATAGTCGGACTGACTACTAACAGTTGACAGTTGACTAACAGAAGCATTAAATTCTGGTGTGGACATAGGCTGGCGCCCCGAAGCAGATAGTGGAGTTGGAGACGCCGAGGGACTTGTCAGGGATGAGGCATCTGAGTTTTCATTTAAAACGCTTAGTAAGGAATTCGCGGCGACCGAAACCAACAACTGAAGGAGAATGTAGTTCCCGAAAAATATAATCGTCAAGAAGTAAACGATCGAAAGCACGCCCGTTCCCTGTTTAATGTGTACCATAATGTCCGACCAACCTTCGGCGGTCAAAATCTGCAAGAATTCATGATTACACAAATTATTAGTTGTTGATACATAACACGGTAGTTTTTAGTCTTACCTGGAAGATAGTCAACCATGACGACAAGATATTGTCAAAAGACACGGTCTCGTCTGGGTTATTCGCAACAGACAAACATTGCGATCTACTCGGACATGTAAAACCGACCACTGTTGAATTTGAGCATATAAAAGGTGATCCTGAAGGCATTCTGAAAAATGTCCCATCTTCCAACACGCATCTCCTTCTCAACACCCCTTCGAATAGTTTCATTCCCATAATTCCCCAAATTAAGAAAAACATGAAGGTCAACACAGCAATGTCTTTCACCAACGGAATCGACCTTTTCATGGCAACAAGAATAGTGTTGACGCTGCTCAATCCAGGGATCAGTGGTAACACTTTTACAATCACAATCAACCGTAGGGGCGATAGCGACCCATCATTCAAGTACCAAGTTATGCAGGAAGCGGCGGTGATAAGAAGATCTGTGACATAGAAAGGTTGTGTGAAGAATTGTTTGAATCCAAAGAACACGAATTTGAAGAATAAATCGATACTGAATGCTAGAGTTAAATAGTGATCGATAGTTTCCACAGACTTTGTCCATGAAGAAATCGACGACGGTCGGCGGGTATACGTTGCCAGTATGGCTGTATTGAAAAGAATAATTATTATAGCGAGAAAAATATAGTATTTTGATTGAAAAAAGATTCTTCCGGCTTTTCGAAACTCTGAAAAACTAGTCGAGAGGGTTCGAATTGAAGTCATGTTAACCTCTTTTTCATTGGAAAAGTCGTGCCCGAGGTTTGAATTCGTTTGTAATTTCATAAGAATGTCGCTTGTTTCATTAGAAGAATCTTCCATTGGTAATAAGCATGATGTGTTCTCAAAGGTCTAACGTAAGAAAAGTAATGGAATTAGCCACCATCCCTATACAAAGCCGTCTTGGAATGTTGTGAAAATAAATACCAGAGAGTACTAAATCAAACACCGAAGAGCTACAGACATATACGGTAAATAAATTAGAGAATCAGTGCATTCATATGTGGTTAGTTGATGTCTGGATGTGCCGAAATCAAATTTTTCAACCGGAATCACCAAAGCAACACGGAACGCCCTTGCCACAATGAACTTGCTTCGTTAGCTCCCTTTGGAACTTCTTACAATCAGTACACTACTATATATTAAAAATAACACATTGAACATTATCGAGTAGAATAGATGTATAGACATGGACACTATTTTGTGCGTTGTAAACTGCCTAAAAAATGCATACACTACATGAACGAAGGAGATACAACAGTATTCACTGTAACTAGACAAACAACATTGCCAATGCAGTAATTCCTAACAAGATTACAGACGGTGCGCTGATGAAGGCGGACGAGGCACCGGTTGCGGCAGGGGGCTTTGTGGTGCTCTTGGCAGCATCAGACAAGACCTTGTCGGATGGTACATTGTTATCACCTAAAACGACAAGGAATGCATTAATTTCAATCCAAATTAACAGAATAAAAGAATTGTATCGGACAATTACCTCTATAAGCAGCAGAATCACCTAAACATTCCTGCATGTTAATAATCTTGAATCCTCTAGCCTTAACATTGGCGATCAAATCTTCAGTGATAGCAGCAGCGGCAGCATTTAAATCGTGGTGTAAAGCGATGAACGAGCCTCCCTTATTTTGTTCGAGCTGATCATAGTAGACTTTGTGAATTTCACCACCAGGAGCTCCAGAGAAGTTGGCGAAACGGTAGTCTCTATAAATTGATATATCATTAGGTTCGACGACGGCTGCAACCACAGAGACGTTTAAAAAAGCTAATTTACCCAGAATCGATACTGTGGGAGGTAACGGTGAATCCCATCACGGAAGCAATGTTCACCACTCTATCATCATATTGCTGGTAACTGAACCTAATAACGCATAACTTCAGTCAATACCGATCAACATTCATAACAATCTGCAAAAAAGTCATATGTATTATTTATTTTACCTGACGTATTTGGGATATTTTCCGGTGACCTTTTGAATTGTTTCGGACTGCGCAGCTGATTACGGCAAATAAAAGATTTTTTTCAATTAGATATTCCCATTGGAAACTAATCAGTAAGAATTATCTTACCCAACTCTTTCGCCAATTCGGTGTTACTCATTTGCATTGCATTCATGGCAGGGTTGAACCTCAAACCAATAATGTGGCCCTCTTCTACGGCCCTCTTTACGACGTTTACTCCAGACCGGAAAGAGGAAATAACAGGGGGATTGAAATGAAAAGTGACTTGCACTTTTTGATTTTTAAAAGCATCAAGGTACTTGTCGAGAGCAAGACTATACAGACCGGAAAGTGCACATCATTAGCCGCTGCAAAAAAAAGGAGGAAACAGAAAGTGCATAATATACCCAGGGCCTGTGAAGAAACGATAGAATCGCATTAGTGATCTAGGGTTTCAGTATTTCAAAATCGAGATAAAGGGAATATTTACCATCATCGAAAGTCATGGCTATAGTTTTAGAAGCTTGGCAAGTGACGGGGACTTCGTCTGTAACATTTCAAGATTGAAAGAAAGGAGAAAAGGGAATCAAGTCAAAAAAAATGAACCAGTTTTTTTCAATGTGTCCTAGAATTTGAATCTATCATTATCTATAAGAGAACTGGAGATAACTTACCGGCAGTGCCAGCATTACCGACTGCGCAAAACGAACCAAGAGCCAAAAATAGCAAAAGAAGATTGAAAGCTGTCTTTGCCATGTCTGATTTCTATATCAACGGATGTCTACTCTGATAGTTATTTCTGAAAGCTATTGCAAAATAATTCAATATTAGAAGACGGAGTATCTAGATTATATGGAGTCCTTGGTAATTTAATAGAGTGCGAGAACGGTTTGGAAAAATTAAAAAAAAAACGATTCGGCCTATGAGAGGGCGCGGCCATGGGCCTCGGGGCGGATCGCGCCATTCCCTCACTCCTTACTAAAAATAGCTTTGTCCTACAATCGCATCATAAGTCGGACTCAACAATATTGCGAGCATGAAAAGAAGACTTCAATGGGACAGAATAGACATTGGTCTTGTCGCACCCCTTTGAGTCTTTTACCCGCGCAAAATTCAGAATGCCATGTCCTTGACTCATAACACTCGAAAACCCTATTTTAAAGTTCTCATCTGCCATAACTTTCTCTGTCATTACTTTCTCATTATTAACCGATTTATATGTTAACCGATTTATAAGAGATGAGAAATTTATAACAGATGAAGTATTTATGAGTGAGGAAACATTATATAAAGTCTCAGGTGGACTGGCAGGCCCGCAGAAGTTAGAACGCACCATGTATTAATTTGGTCGACAGTGATGAGTTCGAATCGCGGAGCAATCGCTGCATAGTATGGGCTTGTAGAGAAATTTAAAGACTTCATCGCAGGGAAAGACCAACTCTAATGCGAATTTCTAACACTTGATCTCAATGCAAACCTCTTTCTCCCAGTGCTTAATAAGATTATTTAAATTATTCAATGGCAAGGATTTGTTATTATTCTTTCTTCACTTTTTTCGTTCCCGCCCGCTTTACTGCTTCTTGATTAGCCGGCGCACCCCAAACTTTTCCGAACCAGGCTCTCTCGTTCTCCAAGCTTTCTTGGAATGGCTTATCCACCGCACTTACGACGATGGATTTCATTCCTCTTATGGCTTCCAAATCAAACTTTCCTCCTTCCCTTCCTAACCAACTCGGTGATCCGGTGAAGTTACTTTCTATATATGAGTCAGCTTTTGATTTGTCACTGTATGCCTCGTCTTCATTCTCGTTGTAAGGGGATTCATCCACTTTTTCAATGTTAAGCCACTTCTGAACGATTTTGACAGCCTTTAACACGCATTCGCCCTCATTCGCACCCCAATCAACTAATCCAATCTCTTGCCCTTTTTCTATTCCGACTTTATCGCAGCTAAGCAACAATCTTAAAGCATTTTGATGTCCCACTAATTTCGAAAGTCGGGTACCACCGCCCCACCCTGGAACGACCGACATTTTTAGCTGCACGAACGAAATATACGATTTCGGGGATAATATCCGGAAGTCAGTCACTGTTGATAATTCAGCGCCACCGCTGCGTAGGGGATAAGCTGAATGAGTGGATTTGAATTCATGTAATACTGTTAAAATTGAGATTAAAGATTATTTACCCCAAAGAGTATCCTTCTATGGCTGCAAAGGAAACAAGCGGAATGTGCCGTATTCTGGATAAAGTGTCGTGCATCTGCCAAAATGTGACATGTAAGTGCCCAAATTTGAAGGCCAGAAGAGTGATGCAAACATACCAATAGAGACATTTCCTTCCCAGCTTGCGGTGTTAATATATGATCTTTTGCAACTGACAGGTCTGGATAAACATATATGTGTTAGTGATTCTGTTGCAGAAAACACTTGATAGGCAAGCACCATATAACTTCCTACATACCTAATCCGGCACAAAACGACTTTCCACCTTTTCCAGTTATGATTAAAAATCCCAATCTGTTCTGGTAATGTTGCAACGTATCCACAGTCTCTGCCAACTCAGCCAGCATTTTTCCACTCAAAGCATTGTGTTTGGTAGGGTTGTTAATTTGTATCAAGCCAATTGGAAGGGAGCGGTGATACAAAAGGTCTATAGAGCCTGCACCAAGAGATTTCAACGACTGCCTGATCTGGTGGATGTAGCTTGATGAAGTAGGTTTGGCAGCGGACGAATATTTTCGGTGAAGCCGAGGAATAAGAGTTGAAGTAACGTTGCACAGTTTGCTAATACTCTGAACCGAAATCGGCGAGAGTATAAATCGATCTAGATAGCATATCATGACTCTTATCGTAGGCCTGAAGTGTTCTTCACCGAAGTGAATGAACTTGGAAGCTTCGTGTAATTCTGATTTGGTGACAGGTTGATCAAGAAGTTGTGAACTCTTGTAGAGTGACCATGCACTCCGTAGGAAAACTGAAATTAATACTATTATTCGTCACTCACTATCAAAAATATACAATTTCATCCGCCTGACAATCTGAAAGGACTCGATTTGGAGTGGAAAGTCAATTTTCAGGGTATCTAAAATCACTGAATTCAACGTTGCGACATTGAAAACTTTAGTGTAATCATATGTCAAATTTCACGGGCAAAGTAGGATATATCACCAATAATTCCACTTTCGAAGAACGTATCAGCAAAGAAAAGAATCGTAACGGCTTGCAAAAGTCTTGTAAATTCAGGGAGTCCATCCAGCGTATCATAGCTATAGTTGACATCAATTACCAGCCTAAATGGTTTATCCTTGATAATGTACGACTTTGGCTGTATATTTATAAGCACAAATACAATAGCTTGTGGCACTGCGATGTGGGTGCAGATGAGGGGAGCGGATTGTGATATTCAAAGCGTCAGCATTCAATTGACACAAGCCTCCATCGTTGACACCAAATTCCCGAGTAACTTTCAATTAAGGGTGCGGAAGGTTGTGTGACACAATATACTGGACGGATTTTTGATAAATAGCGAGATACTTCCCTTGCTCTATCTTTTACAGTCTCAAATTTTATACCTCTCTCTAGACAACAGATTGTATTATGAATCTCAATCAGAGTGATCAGCGAATTCGCCCGCTTTCTTCGACTGCATCGATTACCAGCGACACCTCCACCATCACCATCCATACAGATGTAAATGAATATGATTTGGAAAAAATAACAAAAACCGTTGATAGTAAACGGCGGCGAAGGCGGTTCATAATATGTGGTTTTCTCTCGGTATTCGGATTAATTATGGGTTTAATTACATACTTTGTGATTATTCCTGCAATGATTAGAAATGGAATAGCGAATAATCCGTTTTACATCTATCCCGACAACGTTACTGCGGCCCTCACGGGGTCTAAATCCATTAATTTCAACTTCAGTGGTGAACTATTTTTAAGCGGTAGGTTGTCCATATGCAAACTTGGGCGCGCCCTCGAGCTAATAGGGAAAGGTTTTAACATAAATCTTTTACATAGGACTACCAGTAAATTCAAAAATTGATGCCGGCGCTTTCACATTACGAACAACTCTAGGCGATCCTTTGGTGGAATTGAAATTCCCGATGTTAGATACATTTACTTCTTCAAGATCTAAGTTAGATTATGCCGGTAGCATCGAAATCATAAATGTGGAAAAAATGGCGCAATTATTGAAAGGAATCAGTGAAGATGGTACAACTGATGAATTAACAGAATTAGTTGCAACATCGACCTTAGGAATTGCAGCCTTCGGAGTGAAGTGGTATCCGAGTCTCACTGTAGAAAGACGGTTTCCGCTGAAAGATATTACTATATCAAGAATTCTTGATTCTCTTTTGACTGGCCAAGAACTTCCAGGATGTTCGTAAAATCTTCGTATTCGTTTTTTCTGAAAATCTTTGTATTAACTAAGGTTTCACATCATTAGTACTTGGGTCAAAAATGCCAGCAGATCCAACATTAGAGAAGAATCCTCGCCCTCAGTTTCCTGCAATCGAACTGCTCATCAATGCGCTTACTCGAATATCTTTCATGGAGCAAGGAATCACGGTGAACACCGATGTGAGACATTATTCTTTTCTTGATCATCAGTTAGATAATTACTCATATGTAGCATGCGTAGGTGGGCTTCAAAAATGTTATTCCGTTAGGATTTACGATTCCCACCTCCTCACTGGTGGTCAAATTACAAGACTTGGCAGTCATCAAAGGTCGGGTCCGTAACTTGGGTTTAAAACCTTCATCTCAGATGGAAAAGTTAGCCCCCTCGTTCGACGTTCTGTTCCTGTCAGACATTCCGGAAGTAGTCAAACGAGCGGAAATAGCTTTTCAACAATTCAAGGCAACCGGTAACCTAGGATTATCAATTTCTGGTCCCATCGAATGGCCGGGACCAGTGGAGTTGCGAGATGGGAAGGATGTCCCAGGATCTTATTCTCCTGGTGCGGAACCTGCCTCGTGGTTGAGCGAGATGACGAAATATTTCAAGATCGATATCCCTGTACTGCAACTCATTACGTACGCTCTATCTCGTGGGACAGACATACAGCGGATCGTCAATTCCACTTCAATAAATACTGCATCAAGATTCGAGAGCGGTCTGACAGTTATTTCGGTGAATCTAACAATGCAGAATGTTGGGATCCTACCTTCGCTTGCACTACAGTATAGATTTGGAGCGGCGATCGCTATTGCAGGTGCAGACGTCTTAGACATTGGAGTAAGGTATGTGCACATTATTTAAGCCGCAATGTTGCAAGTGTTGTTCTAACTTGATTCCGCTGGCTGCTCCAACTTTGAAACGTAGAAACATCGCAATTCTGTCATCACCGAATAACAGTCGAGTTATATCCTTCGAAGTAACCATTGGAAACGCACTAACCGCCCAAGCTATCATGCAAGCCATTACCAACATCTTCAATGCGCCTTCAATGACAATCAGAAGACTCACAGTGACTCGAACTTCTAACGATGTCGATCCGTGTGCGTGGTGCGAGAGAGCGCTAGCCAATGTTGAAATCAAGGACCTCCCTCCAATACCACCGTTTATCATGGATACTATTCGACAACGTCTGCCTGAAATATTGCGGCTCCCATCATTGCCAACCATACCACTCCCATCGCTACCGAGTTTGCCAAGTCTTCCAATACCATCCTTACCGCTAGGAATTTAGAAATCAGGGCAATATTGATGAGCCTGTATTGGGTAGCTTGTTGAATAGTAAATAAAAAGTGATATACATAATAGCTAGAAGTCATCTCCAAAATAGGAGTGGCTGTATGTCAAATGAAACAGGATATGGAAAAAAATAAAGTAATGTAATATAACCCGCACGACAGTCCTGAAGACAACAGATGGCTTAGGCAAAGAACAGCGGTAAGAAAACCTTATGATTCCACCTTGATTGCTCAAATAGTCTAAATATATTAAGTCAGGCCACATAATAATTACAGTTTTCTAAGAACTTTCATCGCCTCTTCGTACACCGTAAACACTGAACCATGGAGAGTGGTGAGTATTTGGTTGATTGGCTAAGTGAAGAGGTATAACTTACCAATACCACCACTGAATAACAACCTGCTTAAGCGCGGGGTAGCACCTTTCCAGAATGCCTTGACGCCCTCAGATTTTGCGGTTTTTATAAAACAATCTATCGTACTTTTATACTGATTTGCCTCTAACGATTGCATCTTCGTTTTGATCACATCAAAAGGCATAGTTGTGTATACGGTAACCTGTAGGTATTTTTCACGGTTAACCGGTTTTCTGCAATTGTGAATATCGTTGTCTACATACAACACCGGCCGCCATACCAATAACGAAAGTTGTTCCTGGATGAACTGCCACACTGCCTTCTAGATTTGATGCAGCGATTTCTTTCAAAGTTCCGTATGTTCCAAATCGTACCATCTGGTTTGCTCCCTACTCGCAAAGTGGATTTTATTTGAGTAAGGTAATCGGCGAACGGCTGAAAAAGGGCCAATTGAACTTACTTGTCGTAACATCACTGCACTTACTCCTTGATATATTCCCCGAAATCCGTCGTCTCTTAATATCTGCGTTATTCCATGCACCATCCCCTGATACCTACGGTTTGCTCCTCGCCTTGAGTCATCAATAAGTTTAGTTTTGATCGTTTCACTCGGCGTCACCACCAGGACCGCTGATTTCAATACTCAATTAGGATACTTCCAGAGTTTCATTGAAGTGAAGTCAAAATAATCTTTTGTACCTTCTGTCATACCCGCACATAATCCTGCTAGTAGTAGCCTTGGCTTCGTCAATTGTCCTCCCTCGTTGGTGAATAACCTTTTAAACTGTTCATAAGAGAGGAACCGGACGGCGGCTTTTGCTCTAACATCATGCACCATTAAAAAAATCTACCTCAAATGATCTATATAACTTGAAAACAAACCCTGTCCCTATAACCATAGGAGTCAGCCCACGATATAATGCTGTGATTCCATTTTGTCGAACAGTTTTAACAAGACAGTCAACTGGTCCGGAAAATTGAGATGCAACTTTGCTACCAGATTTCGATTGTAATTGCAATTGCTATCAGACAGCATATACAGGCAAGAAGACAGTCTAGATAAGTACTTCTGGTATTGCGAAGGTACTGGCGGTATAAATTTTAAGATAGATCATGGACTTACAGTTTTCACAAATTCGGTGGGGTAAGTTATGGTCGCTGAAAGCCGGAGCGGTTGATAGTGAAATTGTCAGATACGAAAGAACATGAATTGATAATCCTATCGATTTAGTAACAGTCAAAACAAATGGTGATTACCTTCCACACTTCCAGCAAATGCACCGGCGAGGAAGCTATGAAATGGATGGTCTTTGGTTCGGGCCGCCATTTGAGATGATAGGAAGGCGGTTATATCTATTCAAAATGTCTACGCAATGCGCTGAGATATTCTCTAACCAAATCGGTGAAAAAAGAAATCACAAATATAGATGTTTCGACAGAGAAAATTTAGATAAATGATGAAAAAGTTGGCAATGGATGATTGATAACTCTGAGACACGGTTATCAGATCCAGTTTCAATTTCACTCGGGCCGAAGCAAATGATACCGCAATTGATGATAACATGTAACGGCTCTTTCCACAGTCGTATTCGTATTAAAAAAAATCAGGTATGATACAATGCCGCTGTATTGAATTATTAACAACAAGAACAATATGCCGTCCGACCACAGACTCACGAAATCACTCAATGAAACATCGTCGCTCCACGTCGATATACCTAAACCACTTCCCTAAACTACTCAACAATACGTCTTCCTTTCTTTCAGCTGTGATATCACTCAATCTCAACGTGTTATCTGAATCGGTAACTCTGACTCCACCTTCCAACCACTTTTTACCGACACTACCTAAAACTGGGATGGCATTATTTCTGGCCGACAGTCCAAGGATTCTTCTCACTTCTCGCCAGTGATGTTCGTTTGGAAATCTCAGGGCTTCGATATCAATATTTTCCTCGGCAACATAACGTTTTGAAAAATCGTTGAGCACCAAGACATGGTAAAAAGGTTGGTCAGACCCACGATCAAGTCGATCAACATTCATTTGTAATTTCCATTCGGCGCTGGCAAGACATGTGCCGTCCGCGGCTGTGATAACAGCATAGTAATCTGGATTAAAATCAATTTAGAAGGAGAAATCGAATGTGAAACCGATAAACTGGGCAACAAACCGTATCGTTTATGTTTAAACACCAATCCAGCTTGGAACAACGGACAATTAGTCTCGGCTTCACTTGCATCCACCCCATCCACGAATTGATCGAACAATTTCCCTTCCTCATCTAATTGGTAGACACTTTTGATGCACTTTTCATAAGCTTGGTGCATCATTAGAAGATTCCACTGGGAAAGCATAGGTTCGGATGCATAGGATTCTTTCAACGTGTCTAAGTATTCCCCATACGTATCGACCTTGTACCAAGTGTATCCTGCCTCAAGCACCCCGAACAACAGCGAACGACAATTCCAATTAGGTTCTAACGGATTCACGAATATTATGTTTTCGCAAATGGCGGATATTAGCGTAGTCTTCTCTTCTTTATCCATTGTATCGAGATCGTCTTCTGAATCCTCCGACTTGAGAGCTGCAAATACATTTCGCAGCACTAAACACCAACCAGTGAATATAAGTTTAACAAGGGCTAAAATTAAATCAGATCATTGAATGCTTTACCTCTCTGATACACTTCTTCATCGCTCGCTGGTGCCAAAAAGTCATCATGAAAATCAGCAATACCCCCTGGGAACATTCTCATACAGTCTTCCCTTGTCAGTACAGCCGGAGTTTCTTTTGAATGATAATTAAATGTATCTAAATACAGATATTTGACCTCTTCTGACGACTCGCGGTCATCAATAAAGCGAGTCAGGAAATGAGAGGGAAATCCAATCATGTCAATATTCACTCCGAGCCGTTTACAGACTGATTGAAATAAAATCGAAAGTGTGATCGGTATCCCAGTACGGTTAATTAAGATCTCATGGAGATATGAATTCTTAATACTGTAATATCGCTCAGTATTCCCTTGGAAAGCGAGAGTTTTGAAGAGATAATCAGCGATAATGATGACTTTGTCGTAAGTGAGTGAAGCAGAAGTAAAGTCGGGTTTGGATTGAATTTTTGAGACAAAAGATTCCACTTCCTTGATGAGTGTTTCGACTATCAGTTGCGGGTTAATATGAAGATATCGAAGTGCGTTGATAAGAGAGAATCCGAATAACAGGTCAAAAGCTGACGAATCCGATACAAATCGTACCCACTGAGCTCGAATCCAATTGTAATGGATCTTTTTGATTAATATCTCGGCATAAAATCGCTCTGATAATGTCAAACTTTGCGAATTTCGGTCAAGATAGTAAAGGTAATCGAGTTGAGGATGTCTTGAAAACTCGGAGTTCAACGGAACTAGCGACGTCATTTTGGAAATACGATTACGACGGGTACTGACCAATGTCAGAAACTGTTTATGTATATCGATATCTGTCTGATATCGGCTTCTATATGCTGCTTTGTAAAGATTTGGACTAGCGCCCGAGTTGAGGTCGGTGGATTCTACGGACGACGATAGAATAGAGTCTCTCCAAATTGTCCATCTGATATTCCACAAAATATGATTTTAGCAACACTGCATAGCGACAAAGGTGATAAAGGTTATTAGAATCATAACTGACTTTCGGCTCAACTTTTTCCAGTATATTTCAGCATCTGCAATTCGCCTCAGTCTGCGGCAAAGAACAGAGCAATTCGCTAAAGATGGGCCATCCAAAAAGTCCATAACGGACCTGATGATATCGTCAGGAAAATCCAGGAATAAAAACGGTTTGTGGCTAACCGCTGATGATGCTGCCATGATTATAAGTAAGGGAGAGATGGAGGATGGAGAGGCGTAATGCCCGCACTAAATACTCAAGATTTCAGGACAATGTACTCTGGTCGGGATGCCACGATTGCTGAACTAAATTTGAATGTTCTTATTTGCACTTGGGTGGCCAGTAATATAAGATATAAATAACAGTCTTAATATTTTAAACAGCATATGTAAACACACTCTACTCTAACTCCCTGCTATACGTTGAAGTCTAACTACAAGAACGCAAGCCAGGACAATAGCCCAATGAATGAATATCAGTTCGAAATCAGCTACGTATTTACACAACCATGGCAGCAATCAATGCACCAGCGAGACCAGCGAGACCAGTCACGATCAAGTTCACATGAGAGGCCGCGCTATTCGTTTCCTTCTCATTTCCCTTGATGTTACCATTGATGGCGTCTTCAACATTCTTTGGCAATTTCACATCACGTAGAGATGCAAGCGAAGGTAATGGTTTGCCTTGGGCTTTCAAAGTGTTCAGGTAAACTTCGACAGCTTTGAAAACAGGTTCCATCTGAGAAATTCGTTCGGGAGGGATGTTGAAAGACTTCAAGAATGATTCTTGCAAGTCCTTGAGATTTGGAACAATAATATCTTCGTTGGTAGGGGGAGCAGGGGAGCCAGATGGAGCGGGTGTTCCACTGGAAGTTGGAGCACCCGTGCCAGTGGGCGTAGCTGAAGTGGCAGTTCCGGTTGGAGTGGATCCGCCATTTCCGCTGCCTCCAATGTTTTCATAACGGTAGCATAATCGGTTCTGATAGTCATCAACATCAGTGTTTCGGTAGGAGCCCATGGAAAATGCACCGCCTGAGGGGAAAAGATGGTGAATTAGCTATGGCACAAGAACAGAATACCTCCCTAACAGAACTTACCATCATAAGCACCATTGACACTTGATTGCCACTGTGCCCACCAAAAGTCGACACCAGTATGATGCATCCTGGTAGATCGAACGAGTCAATACCACCGTTCTAAAAATAGTAAAAACACCACTTCACTTACCAGAACAGAGGATCCCATGGACTTCTAGTCAAATCAGCCATGTTACCGCCAATACCGTTGTGTACCAAAGCTATAGCAGAATTAAAATTAATAAGGGAAATTTGCCGACTCAATATGATTATACTTACCATGTGGCCCGTACTCAATCGCAGTGCTCAGGCGGCTATAAGATCGGATACCACCCGCAATACCACCCATAACAACATTCGAGGCCCAAGAACCTCCATTGAAACCTGTATCAATACACCATATGTGTGAGTATGTCTGTCATAAATACAAAGTTGGCCAAATCAAAGAATATGACAATCTTACCTCTCTCAACACATCGTCCATTGTCTTCAGTCCAGCCAGAGGCGGGACCTTCTCTAATACAACCATTGGCCGCTGAACCCATGTAGGCGGCAGTCAATACAACCGAATTTCTAGGGTTTCTCGCATCCTGAGTTGAATCCCTGTGTCATAAAATATCCTGTGTGAGAGATTTTACCCGATTTCTTCACACACGAAAAGCTGAACATACCAATAAGGAAGACCTGTCAAACCGCCTTCACTGGCGCCGACGAGTTCGTCTTCGAACAATTTCAACATCACACGATGTCTTGCAAGAAATTCGGGCACACTGCGGATGACGAGAATGAATCAGCGACGGTGTTCACACGGTCAAAAAGGCGCAGTAGCAAAAAAAGTCAACTTACTTGTGAGAAACACTGCTCATTTGGACGTGCATATCGACGAATCTCTTGATGGAGCCGTTTCTGTACAAAGCGTTGAGTGCTCTTGAGAGCGCAGCTCTTTCATTTGAGGAAAGGTTTTTGATGTCTTTGCGGATTCTCTGCGGACCGCAGGATTGGGCATCCGCGTTGAGGGAGACTGACAAGAGGACAATCAAAGCGAGGACGGACTTTAACATCATACTTGCGAACAGGGCAATCCGTTTATAGAGGAGATAGATGGGGAATACTCTTTCCGGGCTGAATCCAGTATTTTTAGGTCAGAGGAGACAGAGCGGAGCGGAGTTCCCTCTTAAGTAGCTCGGCTATTTTTGAAGTTCCACGGCGCCCGTCTAATTGGGTGTTCGCTTGGCAGGGACGCGCGCTCATTGGCCGCACTAATGAAGCGGGGCCGCGCATCGCGTCTCTGATTGGACGGCGAAATGGGCCGCATTCTCAGTGGATCATGACTTTGGGTCACAAGAGAAATCAAACACTGCGACGGCAGGAAATCACATTATTGTTTATTGACAGCAAATTACACACATTTTCAGTTGTTGCTATGTTCATCATGTCACTATGAGTACACATTCCTGATGGGGACTACGGCTGGTACGCCTGCGCTCTTTTCCGCAGAGGTTGCCACAGCGGATTCCAGAGGGTTGGTTGTCTCTTGGACAGGAGCTGGCGATTCAACAGGAGCAGGAACAGGAACAGGAGCAGGAGCAACTTCCGGATTCGGAGATTGATCAGGACTACTCTTCTTTTCGTCTTGGGCAACTGCAACGCTCTCGGGGCTCTGCTTTGATTCTTCTAAACTCTTTGGATCTTGTTGGGTGATCCAGAAAGGTGGGGACTTTTTGACAAATCGAGTTCTGTCCCAGTTAAGGGTGGATGATTCGTATTCCAATTGGTATTTTCCGTCTTTCAAAGAGCGCGGGATACTCCAAGTTGTCTCTCCTACAGAAATAAAAAGCGCATACGTTTCTTAATTGGATTCTCAATCTCTATCCAAAGAACTAAAAATGATTGTACCTTTTCCCCATCGTGGCCTTCCAATACCCAACACTCGTTCTTCATCAATAAAATTGATTTCTTTCATTTCCATAATGGGTGTACCGCCATTCAATCTTTTGCCTTCAGCGTCAAGTAAAAACAGCTTGGAAACACCGACACCCTGACATTTTGAGGCGTTAATCACTCAATCCATCTTCTCAATCTTGTTGTCAACGACTGGGAATTAATGTTGAACTCACCCAGAAAGATCCTAAGCCATAAGTACTTGCTTTAATCGGTACTTTTTCACCTTGTTTCCAAACCGTACCTTTGGTGGGAACTATAAATTCGAATTTTGCACCGTCTTGCCCTGCGTCGATTTTAAGGAACCCTCAGTTATTTTGGGCTCGCATCTGATTATGAAAGAGGTGAAAATAAAGACTTACAATCTCTGCGTACCAATCCAGCGTTGGAAAGGGAGGTAGAACAGCAAAGGACGAAAACGAGAGCAAGAACGGGCAGATACATGGTTACTTTGGAAATAAGGAGGACAGACAAGACGTCGTAGTTGAACCAAAGGTTATATAATGATCAACCATGTCCTTTATTTTTCCGGTCTCCACGTTGTGGAATGCAGCATATCATCACAGTGTGGTATAGTTGGGGCAATATTAAAAACGATTCTTATGGTGGGTCTGAAACTCGTCCTTTCCCCTGAGTCCCACCGACGCGAAGCGCTCCGAGGCATCATGCTTCATCAGCGAGGAAGTCGGGATGAGATCAAGATCAAATTGCACACCAGCAACCACAATTGGAAGGTCTTGCACGGGTGTTATCTACCACAGTAATGCCAAGGATCAATGATTCATTTGTCCCTGAGAGCAGTTAGTTGGCATCCTTCACTCGTCAAAAATAGATACTGGGTAGAATTCATAGTAAAAATGTCATGGCCACGATAGGCTCTCCGTCTCATTAAATATTCAATACTATTATAATACATGATCACTACTTATTTACATTGAATCATATATTACATGACTTCGTTCATTTAATACGCAACTCACTTTATGGTTTGTTCTGATGAACAACCAACATTACTCTAAGCCACTTAGAATTGTAAGATTACTTAGACGGAATTGCTTCTATAAATGGCTATCATTAATTAGACACCGTTGCATCTTCAATTATAACATCTGTCATTTCCTGTTCATGCGTATGATGTGTGTTACGGGTTTGCTCTACTTTCAAATCTTCATTTTGAGTTCCCTCATTCGCCTGGTCGGGGATACCTCGAGACTCGGTTCCAGAGGAACACGAGAAATGCGGGATCGAACGCCTTCGCTTGTTCTGTGGGGAGATGATTTTAACAGAATTGACGGAATCTATGATTTCTATTCGATCACATGTTTCATCTAGTATACGTAGACTGTTGGGTTGTTGATATTGTCCGCCCGAAGGATCATTTACCTGAGGATTCAAACACAGCTGTGACGAGTCTTGAGATTGCGGGTTGGAAGTAGGTGAAACTAGAGTAGCGTTGGATTTAGAGATTGTATTCGGATTGGATGCCGAGGATGACATCATTTTTTCGATGAATTTAGGACGACGGGTAGTGTCAAAGAACAATGTTCTCAATGAATTCGAATTCGTGGTGGCGATACTATGCCTACGGATCTGCGACATCTCACTCCTGTTCGAACTCTGGCGATCAGTGTTTCCGGTATGCTTTCTCTCCCCGTCCGTCGTTTCTACAACAATCGGAACAATCTCTTCTTTATAAGCCGCTGACGCTGGCTGGGTTACGTTGATGCTAGCATCAGGTGAGAGAGAAAGGAGAGAGCTCGGAGTCGCGGCCATGAGAATAGATGATACGACCGATATTTTGGAGGTTTGGAGGAGCGTAACGCCGGAGCAAATGACTAGAAACGACATGACCGATGTTGTGAATGATATCGGATCAATGGTAAATCCTGTAGGTAAACAAACAAAACATTGAGTACGGTGATGAGGTAAAGCTGAAACAGACAAAGACATTACCTTGGTACAAAATTGCAGAGCTAATCAAGGTAATTGTAGTGAACACTACATAGTAGACAGGGGTAACAATCACCGTATTGAACAAATTCAAAGCTTTGTTTAAATAATATAACTGACAAAGCAACAAGACAATGTCAATTGGCAGCAATACCCAAAAGAACCAGTACTTGATTTGGCTCTCCCCGCCGGAAGCCGAGAATACGACAGCACTGCCTACTCCTTGAACGCCTACGACCGATAATCCTCCGCATAGCGAACAAACAGAAATATAAACCAATGCATTCGTGTTCCCGTATCGAGGAGCGACTTTGACAAGTAAAACAATTGATGTGATAATTGAGAAGAAGAACCATGCCAAGAAACTAGGTGTGAAAACGAACGATTGAAACTCCGGGATAGTCTGCGCAGGCGTTTGGGTGGGTGAATGTAGGATGAGAATCACTGAACCCAACACACATAATGCGCAACCTATTTTACCGGAAAGTGCCAACCGTTCGCGGAGGAAAACGCTTCCCAAGACTGCGCTAATAACAACTGACAATGCCCCAAGTGGAGCAACAAGGATGGCGGATGTGAATGCATACGCCGCAAGATTAAGTGCTTCCCCGGTTAACATGATAATTGTTCCTAATCGTTCAAAATGAGGTTAATGGGAATTACGCAAGTTCGCTTCTCGATGATACATGATGAAAGGACACTAACCGATCCACCAAGAATGTGATTTCAAATAATGCATTCCTTCACCCGCAATATGTCCTAAAAATGAGTGATATTCGTTATAAAAGGTTATTGGTTTCCCAAACTGAAGCGACAACGTCACAGGCATGAACATTGTCTCTTACCTTTTTTTTCCAACTTATTCATTCCTCGCTTCTGCAATACAAAACTTGATCCGATCAATAATGAACTGGATATTGCCAAAATGAGTCCTACAATTTTTTTTGTATCGAAGTCGGACAAATTACTCGTTTTTGAGGATGCATCTGCACTTGCACCGAGATTTTGAGAGAAAAATGACGAAGGAGAAGACGGAACAGCGAGTGCCATAGTTGCCATCGATGCAACAGTTAAAAAGAAAGTGATTATATTCATCGTGATATTTAAAAAGATCCGTCGAATTTATGAGTGAAAATTGAAGGTAGCGATAGCTGATTCGGGAACTGACAGGAAGGAATGATGCGAATTGCGCTGTAAGGGAATAGACCTAAATAAACACTACACAACAGCGATAGAGATAGCCAACACCGAGAAATGTATGGATTCACTCCTTATAATAGCCAATAGCTAAATTTATGATCCATTGGCAGTATTATCGTCCTTGTTGCTTCTTTCGTGAAGGGGCAGGAATTTAATATTTGGTACAACGGTACAGGCGCGACGTGAGAAAAAATGTGGCATCGCCTCTCGAGAATTGTCTGTTCGGTAAGACAAAATAAATATCAAATTACACTCAATAATTATTAGTGACAATTAAAATATTGGACGGATAGCAGTGCGGGTTCATTCTTTGGAGAATTCTATACTAAACTCGATATGAACAAGTAGAAAACGGGAAGCCATCTCATCTGCGGATCGATGTCGCAAGCTTTTAATTTCGTTAACTCAGCACCTTATTATGTCGATGCAAAAGTGACATGTGGCATGGTAGGGTCGTGGGGATTGATTCTGCGGATTCTATATTCTGGGTTAAATTACTTATTTCATTTCGATCTGCCAACAACAACTAGGTGGATAATTTGAATTCGGAAGTCACTGAATTATCAAGTTTGAACAATAAGGATAGTATTCTTTACTCCTTTATTCCTGCGTGCCCATTTATGTCTTTGCCAAGATTACGAGATCAGTGTTGCCATCACCCTTACCCTAAAGACTAAAGTCACCTGCCCCTCATGCTCGGTCGAGATTGAATGGACATCAGTAATTCGACCCTCGTCGTCGTCTGCTGTCTTTCGTTAAAATCGATTACCCTCCACATCTATCCTATTTTCACTCAACCCCAATTGTCTAAAATGATGGCACTACCAAGTCTAATTTGGCCCAAAATTCTTTACTTCTTTTTCTTTGTCTCACTATGTACGTACAATTCCAAACTCCAGAAGCACAACATCCACACTTTTGATTCCTCGCCGTAATGAAATGAAATATATTTTTATCACCCACATTAAATCCAAACGGGCTCGTGTTCGGTTTTTCAGGTTCGATGTCGTTTCTTCCGATTTTCTTGAAATCATATCTGCAATTCTCGACATCGCAAATTGGATTCCTAATATCTTTACAGCCATTTGTTAGTATGTATTAAACACATTTTGGTGCCATCATTATGTTATCGCTTCTTAATGCATTTCCTTTAGCATTTTTTTCGTTCCCTGTGTGGACATTCTGGGCAGATACACTTAAAAAGCATAAACTCTTCTTAATTATTACGCCAATTTTGAGCTGCATCGTTACGTCGACCGTGCCTCTTGTTGCGGCCATCACACTCTTGAATGATTTCACTTTATCCTCCCCTTCCTTTTTCTGGACAGTGGCAGCACTGTTTTGTCTGAGTAGTTTTATTGCTTCTAGTACTTCCGGGCTCTTGGACACCTTGGTGATCGGCGCGTTAGGGCCGGAAAAAGAATTGTACGGCAGGCAAAGGTCAGCATCCGAAATTACCGACGGTTATGGCATCATTTTGCAGCCGCTCACCAGATTTTAGGCTATGGGGAACGATTGCTTGCGGTCTCACTACACCGTTCGTCGGATGGCTTCTCTCTATGACCAATACAACCAATCCTTCGGGCCAGCTAGAAAATGATTATCGCGTTATGTACTTTGTTTACGTCTTTGCCACTCTGATATTTTCGATTCTTGCATGTTTCAGTCCACTTGGATCGGTTACTGTTGAACTTAAACAGAAAGAAAAGCGATTAAGAACACGGACGCGTTCAAGGCTTCCGTCGACTACACAGATTGAATTGTTAAGTAACAACGAAAGTTTGAAGTCTTCACCACATTTCAGCGCTGAACTCGGTTCCAGTCCTCTCCGTATTCCTCAATTCCCCATAACAGAGTCGAATGTTAGAGTTCGCTCGACAACATGTCCTCAAGTGGAGAGGCCGAATTCGACTTTTCCAAGCGGATACTCCCCTCTGCCACAGACATCGACGGAGTCCTCTCCTTCCCGATCAAGGAATCGTCCACGAATACGAACAATTACCACAAACTCAGCGGACGAACTCATTGCGATCCCTTCCGATGATTATCAATTGCTTCCGGCAGAATCTCATATTGAGAGCGAGTTTGAAATAACAGAAGAACCAGAGGAACCAGAACCACTGCTAAATACCCTTTTAGTCCTACTTTCCGGAAAAATTGTTTTGGTATTTCTGTTCGTGATGTTGTGTAATGGAATCGGAAATTCCGTGATTTCAAATTTTTACTGGATTTATTTGATGGATTATATCGGAGTGGAGTATGCAACTTCCCTCTCTTGTGTTTCATTCGTCCATATTAGTGATTAATGATCTCGTACTTATTAGCGAGAAGCTATTGGGTTTAACCGTGCCATTTAGAATTATTCTCGAGATACCTTTTTTTTATTATGCCAATAAGGTATCTGTTTTTGTTCTATTCGATGGTATTTCAAGCTTGAACACCTCGAAATGCGCTAAACATTATTTTTGTTAAGATTCTACGATTGTACTCTCTCCGAACCGCTATTATACTCCCCCATATCACTACTATCATTCGACTACTGTGTTACTCATTTTTACCCAAACACGCTAGTGCGTGGATTATCCTACCCATTGAGCTGTTTCATGGAATCAGTTATGCATTATTTTTTGCAGCCGCGGTTCAGTTTGGCGCTATTATTGCACCGAGAGGAGGCGAAAGTACTGTACAGGTATCTTGATTGCAAATTATTTTTGAAGAATCGATTTTTGGAAAGTTTCGCTAATGCGTGAAATTTTACAAGTCACTGATAACAGGTACTTATGCGACGCTTGGTGGCGGAATCGGGTAAATGACACTGCTATACCCTATTGTACACCAGAATAAGGACTGAGAATAGGATTATTCTGATATTCCTTTCTCCCATAGTGCTTTGCTCGGTGGTTTTCTTCTTGAGCGAACTTCCGGATTCGTTTTATGGTTTAGCACAGCGATGTTAATCCTTGCCTCACTAGCACTTTTTGTGATCATTAAGGTAGAGGAGTTCAGCGATAAGGATAGCGTGTTTGATGAGTTTGATGATGAGAATGAGTGGGATGGTGTCAGAGGAGAGACCGAATACCTCAGGCTCAGTCAAGACGATGAAGTTGGTGTAGACGTGAAGTGCGAGAACGAGATCTCAGTTCGAAATGGATTCTTGGAGAGTGAAGAGTAAAGAATGTCTGATGTCATTCTATCTGCAAGAGTTCCCAGTTCCCAATATTTTCAGTTTATTTTTTATACTGTAAATCATGTATAGCGTAATCATAGCAAACAAATCCCTGTTCCGCATTCGAACCACTGAATGAATTCATAGAGACCGTTCTTGTCTTGTCATTGCAATTCAAACTGACCATTGGATAGAGTCCTTAGCAATATCTCGTATACATTTCATTTTTAAAAATTACAGCAATCTCAAGATCTCGTCCTGTCCTATGGTCCATATCCTTGGTCGCACGAGAGGAAAAAAACCGAATTCCGCCCACTCAGCCACACATCCATTTGACATCCAAAAAGAGGAATTCTCCATAAAGTATCCACATCTTAACCATCACTCTATCTCTTGTATTTATTATAGCAACTCTCACATTTATAGTCTAGATTTTATTCCATCCACATAGTAGATTGACGATACAGTTTATCTGCCATAATTTATCTCCTATCTCAACCAAAGCTTCGCCAGAAGAACGAAAATAGTGAGAATGACTTTGCCCGACAAAAATACTTCAAACTCCTCATCGTCGCCTAACCATAACTCACCCAAGCTTTCCGATCAGTGCAAGTTCTACCATTCCAAATTCTCCGTCTACTTATCTTCTTCGCCCACTTCGTCTTCCCCAGACTCACTCAACTCTTCCAGTGTTAAACCTTCGACTGAAGAGTCCTCGAAATTAGAACCCAAGGATCAAAAAGAAAACAATGAAATTTGTTTTTGTGTAAATAGACTATTTAACTTGAGTCCGTCCAAGGAGGGGCAGATATTACAGAACAAGACATGGTGTGTTCGCAGGGATGAGGTGAGTTCTGTTGTCTTCCGGTTTTAGGAATTTTCGCCATTAGTATTGATGTGAATGAATCTACAGAGCGTTTTACGGAATCGACAGAACAAGTGGAATCTGCTGGAAGGATATTATCTTCGAAGGAGCACATCAATTGTTCAACTATCATCAGGTATAGTTCTGTTTGTGCATTTCGCTGTCTCTCATTCCATGAATACCTATTGACAATCTTGAATTCATGCGTCGTTGAATTGCAGATTTTGGCCAAAATAATAATGTCACACCAAGGTATTCTTTTATCCTAATCGTATGCCACACATGAATTACTTGCATTAACCATTCGATTATTTCACAGCGCTTTAAAAGAGGAATCAACTGATGTATCGATTGGAGAGGAATTGATTAAAGCGGGAACACATAGTTTGTATTTTAATCATTCTGGGCTTACAGATCCCTATGATATCCGTACAGTATTTTGTATTAACTGGCTTTTGTGGTTAGCAACAAATGTTGTCAAAAAAACTTTTACGCCGCCAATTCAGATGTTTTCCAGATATTTTCAAGGATTTATCGACGGATCTCACGCAAGAGCCATTCAACGTTATAGCGAAGCAGTTGTAGAGGTGAAGGCTGCGGAGGTTGCTAAAAAGATGGTGGACGTGTGGGCGCATAAAATGGAAGATGAAGAGGAGGAAGCGGCTGGAAAGAGTGAAAAATCTTAAAATTCAAAGTTCGATTTGGTATATATATATTTGTCTGTCAGCCGATGGCTGCGTCTCTTAATTCGAGTCGAATCTCCAACCCATTTGGTCGACTGTAAATGAGCTTTGTGGAACTGTAGAATATGAATGCATATATTGTTTTAATGGATCAATACTATCAATAACGGTATTCAAAAAAATAAAGATGAATATCCACGGCATGCCAGAAATGGAACATTTCAGCAAATATCAACCAGATTCTCTACAGCGATCCCGATTCCGCTGTCCAAATTGATGACCAGAACTTTCGTAATTAATTTAGTAGTGTCAAAATAAGCAAAAAAACCACAAAATTGAGTTTAAAACCTAGTCCAATAGCCCAACTGTTTACTATAATATATCGTGACGAAATACTGACGATGCTGAGATGTCTGGAGTCATCCAAGGTTAACTCTCGACTTATATATCATTGAATATCCGAACACCTTTAGGCTAAATTTGGCGCTATCTCGCGGATTCGCAAACTGTTCTCAGCATTTTTGGCAGCTTTTTCAAAATTGCAAAAGGTCGCCAATCGTCTATATCTAGCCTTTTTCAACATGCTCCCTTCAAGATGGGATAGGCGAGAAAGAAGTACTCACACCAACTATCATTGGATGTCTCTTGAACACATTACTTCTAATTCGCATTTACAAATGTCGAAAAACTTTGAAAGTATTTCATATGGCGCTTGTGAATATGGTTTTAAGTGACACATTGTGTTCTTACTCTAGTCTGGTGTATTATGGTGCACTTGTAGTGGATTCAATTAGCCCAGACTATTTTTGGTGCCCCTTTAGCAGTACAGAATTGGTATTGCTATTAGGTGAGTTTCACCTGTTGCTACTGAAAATGTGATGGATATTATTCAAATATTTGTTTCTGCTTTACAATATTATCTATGTGCCGTTGTTTTCATTTAGGTTTGTCCTTTACCTCTGCAGCCATTATTAGTGTGGAGCGATATTTTCAGATAGTGTCAGGAAAGACAACTACCTATAAAAAAATGTTCTGGGTTCTGTGTTGTGTTTGGGTGTTCCATATTTCAGTTGGGGTTTATCCAATTATGGTAAATATGGACATAGTCAGTCAGGCGTCTGAGGTTCACTGTTTGCCGGACTTTCGCCGGAGCGACATAGTGCATCAGTCTTATGGAGCGTTTTTGGTAACGCTAGATGCTTGTGTGTTGCTCATTATAACTCGTTCATATTACAAAATCTGGCGAAAAGCTATTGCCGATGGCTTCAAATGGAAGGACAAATCCTTCGTTGATGCCAACGCGATGGAACAGCCCCAGAGACGTATACAAGACCAACCCGCAAGACTGGAGGAGGATGAAGCCAATACCTTGTCTCGGATTCCTACAGAATCTTCCTATGGTAGTGTGATGTTTCCAAAGAAATCGCTAGGAGGAACACATAGTTCAGAAACTGCGACTTCGCGGCAACTAATTACTGCCCATTCTCAACAAATGGCGATGACGAAAAGGCTCGCCACAATTACCTTTGCCTTGTACCTTGGTATGAAGTATCTTCTTGACTTGCCGAGCCCCCATCAATTGTTAATACTGTTGTTAATTTATTAGCCTGGGTAGGTAGCCTGTTTTCTTTTTCGTATCAAATGTATACGGGAGAACACGTCAGTGCCCTTCTAGACTGGTCTCTGGGATCGCTTCATTACAGCCACTGTATTCTCAACCCAATAATCATTCTAATAATGGACTCTCGATGGAAAATTAATTTCACATTACCGCGGCGTAATCTGGCTTATGGTATATAATAATGTTGTCTGAATTGATCTTAATATTATAAAATAACTTGTAACTGCAAAGATGTCAAATTGTAACTGTAGATTGTGTAAAACGATAGCTGGCCGGCAATAATCTAAAACACATCCGTGGACATAGTCGGTGGACGGTATTCCACTTTCTTGTTTTTGACATCACTATTATAGATTTGAAGGCCAGACGTAATTGCTAGATAAATACTTTTCAGGCCATTTGTTGCTTTTCGTTCATAGAAAACTTTTTCAGTATTTTTGGCTATGAGTCTAATACCTAAGCACATATAATCTTGATCGGAATGCAGTATGATGTAAAAGAATATTGAAGGTAAAGAAGACAAATGTATTTTAGAACTGAAATATTATCTTACAACATTTATCGAACTTTGAGCAACTCTTGGAATGTCACTGCGCATGAACGGAAGCAATCGACTCAAATCTGAAAATCTCGCTGCCTCGCAAGGTAACGATTTTACATATAAATTAATTTGCGAAATTCGAGCGTTCTTGCGACAAGTGACTTGATCATCCATCCTATGAAACCCAGTTTGCTCGTGACTTATTCAACTGAAATGCTATGTTTATTACCCCTGTGGCCATAATTAAACGAAAGAAAATTATATCAAACGATGCCCTCTTCGTCAGGATCGGTCTTCGTTTAGTCTGATAATGTCGACATAAAGAAAGCATCTTCGCCACAACTTATACATTCGCGTGAAGTCTGAAGCGTTGCCTCCTAATAAGTATCATTCAAGAAGAGTCGCCACAAAAAATACCATTCTGGTTTTAGCTAGTACAAAACTCAAAAGCGGTTGTTCGTGAATAAAAATTGTCGCCCTGGATGTGTAACGCGGTCTGTTGAATCATGTGGCAAAAAGTGAAAAATCGCGTAAAACACGATGACTTACAGCCCAAAAATTATACTAACATGTCTGGCGACCGGGTCAAGCGACATGTCTGCAAACCGGTTAGCAAACTGAATTCCGAGAATTGAGATATGTATAAAGAGCCATCTCGGTCTCCAATTAACTTTTGACTCAGAAATTTCAACATGACTTAACTTCTCATCGTAACCATACTCGCGTTGTGTTCCCTTCTGATACATTCTGCTCCTTTAGATTCCAATGAATATATTGTTCAACTAAAAAATGACGCAAGTTCGACAACTTGTATGTTTACTTCCATTACTTCCATTTGATCCTGCTTCATCATATTTGTTACTACTCTCTAAACCCAAGTTTACCTTCCATGCAACCATAGACACAAACCATGCACAAATCATCAGCGGTGATTTTTCAGCCATGGGCGCCCAAAAAGCTATATCCCACAAATTCGAAATCGGCAGTGGTTTCAAGGGATACTCAACTCGTCTTTCACAGAAACAAGTTCAGCAACTCAAAAATTTGCCAGATGTTGTACGCATAGTGCCGAACTCAAAAGTCAGATTATTTGACAATGTTTTTACACAAAAAGAACAAGTGATTGAAGACTCAGATATGTGGGGATTGGATAGAATCAATGCCAAACAGGGTCTTGATAAAAAATATACTTGGACTGTTGATGGTTCCGGCGTTGATTGCTATGTTGTTGACACTGGAATCATGTCCACACATAATGAGTTCAAAGGCAGGGTAATTCAAGGAGGTACGTTCTATAAATGAATCTATTTTCTAGATTTTAGATTTGACCTTTCTATTAAATTTGCATTAGCATCCTTCATTGAGAATGAAGATACCGATTTGCACGGACACGGTAAGTGACTGCTGTTCCGGAGTCGCGGAATGATCTAGGAAATTTAACAGCACTTTTTAGGCTCCCATGTGGCCGGTATTATAGCCGGAGAAACTTACGGTGTGGCAAAAAATTGTACTCTTGTGCCCGTAAAAGTCGTTAGCAATTCAGGGGGAGGTTCTCTTGAGACAATTTTGGCCGGTCTCAGTTGGCTTTCTGAATCTGCGAAGCAAAGAAAAAAACCTTCGGTAGTAAATATGAGTTTAGGGACTCCTAAAGTGTATTATTTCATTTATTTCCTCTTCAAAGCCATTCTTGACTTACGGCATCCCATTTCCCTTTTCATATCAGGAAATGGCCATCGATGACGCAGTAAAGGCTCTTGGTAATTATCAATGTATTAAAAAACCAACAATCCCGACAGTTTCGAGTACTAATTCATGTGTATATAGTCGATCAAGGAATTGTCGTAGTTGCCGCTGCGGGGAACGACGGCTCAGACGCCTGCGGACTGAGTCCGGCTTCAGAACCGAGTGTGAGTCTTCGCTACATTAAAACCCATTCAACAACTCAGTTGATGGTTATTGTCTTTTCAGTTTACTACCTGAATTAAACTTCGTTTGTTTACATCTATATCCAGGTCATCACAGTGGGCTCTACGAATAAGGAAGATTCTGTTTCATATTTCTCAAATCAGGGCGGCTGCTTGGATGTGCTCGCACCCGGCGAGGACATAAAATCCGCTATCGTCACCACCCCGAATGCATCTGAGATTATGTCTGGCACCTCGTATGTTACAATCGTATTTTCTCCTGTCTTTCATTCCTAAACTCATCATCAAATTGTTATTTCAGCATGGCTAGTCCTTTCGTAGCGGGTGTTGCAGCCCTTTATCTCTCTGCCAATCCATCCGGATCACCTGATACATTCGCAAGATTCTAAAGAACACTGCTACGAAAGATGCTATTGAGGTAATTTTTAATTTTTATCCGATGTATAGCTGTACTTCGTGCTGATGTCGATGTCTTGCAGCCGAGCTCTCTCCGCGAAAAATTACAAAATCTGCTAGTGTACAGCGGGCTGGACACTAATGTCACCCAGTCTGCCAATGAATAGTACTCATTTTCCATGATATGCTAAGTAAATCTTACGTGAATATGAATGCATCCATAACTACCCAGGTTTATCTGTATATTCTAATGTTTGGGAATGTTATAGCATCTATGATGCAAAATAAATATATTAATATTATCTCCGCTGGACGATCCCACCAATCAAAGATTAATTTAGTTCGATTTTACTACAAAAGTACAATCGGTAGTCTCAGTGGCAAATTATTCGCGAAGGGCAGGGTTTTCATATTTGGTAAAGCTCTGAAGGTGCGAGAAGAGAAAAAAATGTGTCTTGATCATCCGGCCATGAAACTCAGTTGGGTCGTATTCATTTATAATGCTATGTTTATTCCCTACTGTGGCGATTATTATACGGAAAGAATGCCAAATCATATCAGACGGTGTCCTCGTCGCCATGATCGGTCTTCGTCTAGTCCGTAAATACAAAATATAATGTACCCATCTTCAGTACAATTTATAGTTTTCTGCGTTAAGTATGAAGCGTTGCCTCCAAATAAGTATCATTCGTGCAGAGTCGGCACAGAAAGTCCCACACTGGTTTTGCCAAATTTTTACTCAAACGCAATTGTTCGAAAAAAAACTTGTCGCCCTGGAAGTAAACGTCGTCTGTTGTTATTTCAGTCCTGTGGCAAAAAGTGAAAAATCGCGTAGAACACGATGACCAAAAAGAATATAGGCATCCGAATAAGTCTGGCGACAGGGCCAAGCGACCTGTTTGCAGCCCGGTTAATTAATTCACTTCCGGGACTGATGTGTATATATAAAGTACCGTCACTCAAATTACCGTTAGATTAGCAGAACCTTTAACATGACCAAACTTCTCATTGTAACCTCTCTTGCATTATGTGCATTAGTACATTCAGTTCCACTCGATTCAACAGAATATATTGTTCAGTTGAAGAAGGATGTGGGCCCAGCAACCTGTATGTTCTGTCTTTCACTAGAGTTTTTCCATCACGCGATCAGATCACAATCTAAATTCTTCGGTATATGATTATAGACGCAAACCACGCTCAAATCATTGGTGGTGACTTCTCGGCAATGGGATCCCGCAAAGCTATATCCCGCAAATTCAAGATCGGCAATAGTTTCAAGGGATACTCTACCCGTCTGTCACAGAAACAAGTTCAGCAACTTAAAAGTTTACCAGATGTTTTACGCATTGTGCCGAACTTGGAGGTCAGATTATTCGACATAATCGACAATGTTCTTACTCAAAAGGAACAAGCTGTTGAAGACTCTGATATGTGGGGATTGGATAGAATCAATGCCAAAAAGGGTCTTGATAAAAAGTATACTTGGACTGTCGATGGTTCCGGCGTTGATTGCTATGTTGTTGACACTGGAATCATGTCCACACATAATGAGTTCAAAGGCAGGGTAATTCAAGGAGGTACGTTCTATAAATGAATCTATTTTCTAGATTTTAGATTTGACCTTTCTATTAAATTTGCATTAGCATCCTTCATTGAGAATGAAGATACCGATTTGCACGGACACGGTAAGTGACTGCTGTTCCGGAGTCGCGGAATGATCTAGGAAATTTAACAGCACTTTTTAGGCTCCCATGTGGCCGGTATTATAGCCGGAGAAACTTACGGTGTGGCAAAAAATTGTACTCTTGTGCCCGTAAAAGTCGTTAGCAATTCAGGGGGAGGTTCTCTTGAGACAATTTTGGCCGGTCTCAGTTGGCTTTCTGAATCTGCGAAGCAAAGAAAAAAACCTTCGGTAGTAAATATGAGTTTAGGGACTCCTAAAGTGTATTATTTCATTTATTTCCTCTTCAAAGCCATTCTTGACTTACGGCATCCCATTTCCCTTTTCATATCAGGAAATGGCCATCGATGACGCAGTAAAGGCTCTTGGTAATTATCAATGTATTAAAAAACCAACAATCCCGACAGTTTCGAGTACTAATTCATGTGTATATAGTCGATCAAGGAATTGTCGTAGTTGCCGCTGCGGGGAACGACGGCTCAGACGCCTGCGGACTGAGTCCGGCTTCAGAACCGAGTGTGAGTCTTCGCTACATTAAAACCCATTCAACAACTCAGTTGATGGTTATTGTCTTTTCAGTTTACTACCTGAATTAAACTTCGTTTGTTTACATCTATATCCAGGTCATCACAGTGGGCTCTACGAATAAGGAAGATTCTGTTTCATATTTCTCAAATCAGGGCGGCTGCTTGGATGTGCTCGCACCCGGCGAGGACATAAAATCCGCTATCGTCACCACCCCGAATGCATCTGAGATTATGTCTGGCACCTCGTATGTTACAATCGTATTTTCTCCTGTCTTTCATTCCTAAACTCATCATCAAATTGTTATTTCAGCATGGCTAGTCCTTTCGTAGCGGGTGTTGCAGCCCTTTATCTCTCTGCCAATCCATCCGGATCACCTGATACATTCGCAAAGATTCTAAGAAACACTGCTACGAAAGATGCTATTGAGGTTATTTTATCTTATTTAAGTTTTTATCGGATGTATAGTTGTACTTCGTGCTAACGTTGATGTCTTGCAGCCGAGCTCTCTACACGAAAAATCACCAAATCTGCTTGTGTACAGCCCGCTGGACAATAACGTCACCCCGTCTGCCAATAAATAGTACGCATTTTATCATATTATGCTGAAGCGAAATTTACATGAACATGAATACATCCATATCTACCCAGATTTTATCTGTATGTTCTAATGTTTGGGAAATGTTGGAACAGTTACTGTCATATTTTGATACAAAATAAAACTATTATTAATATCTCCGTTGGCCGATGCAACTGATCAAACCGCAATTTCACTATGAAAATGTCCCTTCTGCAAAGACAGCAGTCGCGGGTTTGTTGTTAATCGCATTGATGAATGAAACTGAATCTCCCATCCTGAATATAACAAATTGAGGGGTATATTGTGGTAATGCGTAAATCTCTGGTCAACATCATATGTTATATTGGAATTCATATTGCCTCTTTAAATTTCTGTCGGCTTTCAATCAGTAATCGAAATGCCTGCAGCCATTGGCACGTAAAGTTTAATCTCCTTCACGGTTCATGACTTACGTGATTAACCGCGACGCTTGTGTCACCTGATGACAAGCGAGATGCAACGGAGTAGCATATCTTGTAGCTAATACACCCACACAGAAACTGATAATCGTAACAGAAACTGATTACCATTTAGTTATCACGTGAAGTCACATTGCATCTGAGCATGCTTGATAAAAATGAATTGATTTTCGAATCGCGTGTTCGTTTATATGTTCCATTATGTATGCGTTTTGCAGTCATTACTCGTTGGCAGAGAAGTAAGCTCGCGAAGAACACGATACTTTACTGCCGCAAAAAGGAATGAAAGTCTTTCCAAAAGCCTGGCGACATTGGTCAACGGACTCCGGAGATGATACGTTCTAGCAGAAACTTTGAGGTATAAAGAGGCTATGGAATCAGAGACTGCTAACCTTATACCAGCATATCAAGCAAGACTCAGAAAACTTTATCATGTTTAGACTTTCCCTCATCACCGCTTTTGCATTATATGCCCTCGTGCAATCAGCTCCACTTGAGCCCACTGAATATATTGTTCAATTGAAGACAGATGCGAGCCTTGAGACATGTACGTTTCCTCAGAATTCTTGTGCAAGCAGCGTGCTCTCACAAAAACTCACGCGATCAATCATTTTAAAGTTGCCAACCGTCTTAACAACCTCAGCGGTGAATTTTCGATCATGAGCTTTACCGAAACGATAGCCCAACAATTCAAAATTGGCAACGCGTTCCAAGCTGCATACACAACCAAACTTTCTCCTCAACAAGTTGAGCAAATCAACGCCCTACCAGAGGTCGCAAGTATTGTACCAAACTTGGAATTCAGCGTATTTAATGACATTCCGTCACAGAAGGAACAATTTATCGATGACTCGAATATGTGGGGATTAGATAGAGTCAACGCTAAGAAAGGTCTTGATCAAAAATACACTTGGACTGTTGACGGTTCCAACGTTGATTGCTATGTCGTTGACACGGGGATCATGGCCTCGCATCATGAGTTCGAAGGAAGAATCATACAAGGAGGTATGTTGCCGGTAAAAATATACCCCCTTGAATGAAAATTAATTTATATTATTACGTTTAGCATCTTTCATTCAAAATGAGGATACTGATTTACATGGACATGGTAAGTATTACAAATTTAAATTATCTTGGCATATATTGACGCAAAGATAATTAAATCTTAGGTTCACATGTGGCCGCTATTATGGCTGGTGCATCCTACGGTGTTGCAAAGAACTGTAGCATTATCCCTGTTAAAATATTTAACCGCTTGGGCAGAGGTTCCTTCACGACAATTATAGCGGGACTCAGCTGGATTGCAGAATCTGTTAAACAAAGAAAGAAACCCTCTGTCGTAAATATGAGTTTAGGTGGCCCAAAGGTAAGCTCATGTCCATAGTTAGATTTCTGCATTTGTTCATAACTTTTTTTTTAGACACAAACTTTGAACGACGCAGTCAAAGCTCTTGGTACGTGAAACTCCCGAGGTCTAACTTTATGCGATTGAAATACTCACCAGTCATTTTATAGTCGACCTGGGCATCGTCGTAGTAGTTGCCGCTGGCAATTCTAATTCCGATGCATGCGAATTTAGCCCAGCGTCAGAACCAAGCGTAGGTATTCCTTTCATGAGCGGTGGCAAATTATATAATATATAATTATGGTCACCCGAATTGAGTGCCACAATTAAAAAATACTGAGTGCTTTTTTAAATCCCTAAAATCTTAAAGGTAATCACCGTGGGGGCAACGAATAAGAGCGACATCCGTGCGAAATTTTCTAATTATGGCCAGTGTTTGGATGTATTTGCTCCGGGTGAGGACATCAAGTCTGCAGGTGTTTCAGATGCAAACGCATCTGCTATTATGTCTGGCACATCGTAAGTTGCGGCTACATATTCTTCAATGTTCCACTTGTATTGGAACCAACCTTTTTGATTTGCCTCTTAGTATGGCTACACCATTTGTTGCTGGAGTTGCAGCCCTGTATCTTTCAGCCAACCAATCCGGAACTGCGGCATCATTCGCAGAAGTTTTGAAGAAAACTGCAACGGCTGACGCTATTGAGGTAATAACCGTTCACTAACTGTTGTTGTATTATTCACTGACAACCTGTGTGCCATCTTAGCCGAGTTCCATCATGGCGAATTCACCCAATCTCTTGGTCTATAGCTTACTTGACTTTAATAGCTCTGAACCTATCAAGGAACAACATGATTGAATACTCGAAGGCCAACTATTATATTAGCTGTAGACTGAAGGAACTTGATTTTACGATTTATCTGTTTACAAACAGTTCAAACTTCCCAACTTCTCCATAACTGAATATGTTGAAATGTATCTTAATTATTGACTAAAATCAAATAAACACGCGTTGATCGCGCTTTACATGAATTCGAAAAGAAAATAAACTGCAACGTTTATACGGTACCTTCTCCAACCATTAACCAGAATCTCCGACCGAGTGGAAGAAATGCGTCGCGGCATTAGTGATCAGGTTGGGCAGATCAAGTAGTTAGGCAGGAGTTTCATACATTATATTCCGAATATTTACAAATTGTATGCGGCAGCTCTGGTGACTTTTCTAGACATAAACTGTTGATGACTCGGAGACGAATGTATATGACGTCACGACTGATGGAGTTGCGCCCAAGTTAATCATATTCCTTGCAGCTCAGAGGATTAATGAATTTACCATCTCTCACCAACTTTTCCGCAGTTCCTCGTCAGGCGATCGGGTGCGAAATCAGGGTTCAGTGTTCACAATGACAAGAAAGGACTTTGAATTAATATCAGGCAACCATAACAAACAAGTTGTGTCATTCATATATTCGCCGACCGTAATGTTAGAGCCATTCTGATTTTGCCTGTTTTGGTCTGAAATAATTGATTTCAGAATCGCTTATTTCGTCCCATGCGATATTGTGAGCCACTGGTGGTCGTGCGCGTATGGCAAAAAATGAAAAAAACGCGAAGAACACGATGAGTTCAGTGTCCCAAGAATATAAACCCCACTGAAGAGACTGGCGATCACGGTCAACCGATGTATTTGCAATTCTGTTGACAAAGTTTGGCAGAATCAGTGATGTATATATAAAGACACAGTATGGGAGCCCAATCTGTTATACACACACCAGCGAAACCTCACTATGCTTAAGCTTTCCCTCTTAACCACTCTTGCATTATGTGCATTGGTACATTCAGCTCCACTCGATTCAACAGAATATATTGTTCAGTTGAAAAAGGATGCCGGCCCAGCAACCTGTATGTTCTGTCTTTCACTACATATTATTGATCACACTGTCTTCTCAACAATCTAACTGTTTCTGTATAAAACTATAGATGCAAACCACGCTCAAATCATCAGTGGTGATTTCTCGGCTATGGGTTCCCGCAAAGCTATATCACGAAAATTCAAAATAGGCAGCGTTTTCAAAGGATATTCCACCCGTCTTTCTCAGAAACAATTTCAGCAACTTAAGAATCTGCCAGAAGTTTTGCGCATTGTGCCCAATTTGGAATACAGAAAATTCAACGATATTCCTTCAATCAAAGAGCAAGTTGTCAGCGATTCCGAAATGTGGGGATTAGACAGAATTAATGCTAAGAAGGGTCTCGATCAAAAATACACCTGGACAGCCGATGGCTCTAATGTGGATTGCTATATTGTTGACACTGGAATTATGGGCTCGCATACCGAATTCGAGGGCAGAGTGATCCAAGGAGGTTTGTG
>JAHLJZ010000077.1:0-111821 GCA_025602915.1 Paraphysoderma sedebokerense
CACCTCTTAACCCATATTTTGTATGTTTCAATAATGTGATCATACATTGACCGATAGCCGAAGTTGTAATTGTCATTTTTGGAAATCTCAAACCTGATGATCTCCTTGATTCTTTCCCGATCATAATCGGGCCTCCGTGACAGACCCCAATCTTTCAATTTCCTATGGAAGGACCTCGGACTAATACAAAAATGAATATTCATATCACCTACGCCACAACTGGGATAACATACCGTATATTTATGCCATAATATCGCTTTATCATTTCAATTATGCTGTCGTACTTCAAATGTGGCCGCCAAAAGAACGATTCTATTATTGGTTTTAATATGTTGTCCGGCGCTGCCGCAAGAATTCAGTCAGTACGAAAAGTGCATCCTTACTGTGACCAATCCTTACGTAACGGTTTGTATTGGTTTGGTTGCTTCTCGTTGTCGATATCCTCTTCGGAAGGACGGATCTTTGCTAACTCTTCTTCCATCTCGTGCATCACAACATCATCCGCCCCATACAAACTTTCTTCATCAGAATATGAGTCTTCCCGGGACTTAACTGATATATCACTCATCGTGATTTAGTGGTGTGCAAGTGTCGTAGTATTTTCGAAGTTTGTTTGGATTGTTCAAGCGCGAATGCCGATGTGAAAAAAATTAGCTGGCAGTTCTCGGCTTCCGTAGATGCGACCCGCCAGGGCCTACCTTCAATCTTTACTTTCTGTATTTCTGCTGAAACACCCCTGCCTCTTGTACTTAAAGCATACACTACATTATGAATTAGAATTATTAAATGGCACGGCTGAAGATATCATCCACATTTCCCCCTCCGAAGAAGTATGTCCCACTGACAATCCTCGCTTGTCTCACGAGTATTGTCATGGTCACTGTCGTCGTTGTTACAACGATAACTCTACTTCCACGAACAGATGCTACTCTCCTTCCTATGACCACTTCCGCCAAGAATATGAGTAGTTATGCGTTTCGAAATATAAGTTCAACTACTGATGTCACTATTGCGCCGTCATCGCCAAAAATTTCAAAATTTCTGGTTGTGTTCTTCCCCGGTTCGTGTCAAGATTTATTCTTAACTCTCAATGTCAGCCGTTTTCAGTCTAACGATTTCATTTCTCAAAAACTTTAAATAGGTACAACAGCCGCACCAAGAGACTATACAACTTTTCTAACTTATCTAGCGACAACGAATCATCATCGGGTGATCGGTTTACCGTATAACAATAATGTTTCAGCTTTTGTGTATTGTCGGAATTCTGCGTCGACATCAGGTTGTTATGAAGCTATGAGGGACAATCAAATCTTTGGAACGATATCAAACCAGTTGGATGAGTTAGTACAGAGAGGATATAGGGTTACTGATTCACAGCTTGTGGTTGCTAATAGACTAAAGAATGTGTTGATAGAGTTACACGAGAAATATCCACAGGATCGATGGTCGGATTTTATTCAAGTTAGTTCATCCGAGACTGATGTTAGATGGGACAGAGTTTTGGCCATGGGTCACAGTCAAGGAGCAGCAATCGCAGGTAATTATGGCACCCTGGATTAGGGATATTGTGGAAGATTTATAAGGGATAGTGGGACTAATTCACACTTTGGTCTCCGTTACAGCATATTTGGGCACACACAGGCGAATAGCTGGTGTTCGATTGTTCGCTGGTCCTAGCGATGTATATTCTGACGGTATTCCTGCTGCTTACTTGTCATCGTCATCGACAACAACGAAAAGTTTATGGTATGTTCACACTTTTCCCTTTAACATTTAATTATCCTTAACCCTAATAACGATACGGCCAACAGGAGAACCTTTAGAAGTCGTTATGATTTATTCTGCAATGCTGTTGCATCTATCACATCTGCTTTAGGTTACCACGATTATGGTGCTCCCCTCGATATTGCTCCTCCACCAGCGACTGAGCTAAACCATTATACCAACGATTTTTGTAGCAACTCATGTTTTAATACCATCCCCAAAGAAAATATGCCGATGACGACACACTCCAATTTTATTCAGGATGTATGGTTGAACGGTACCGGCGGGATTAAGCAATGGTGTTTCGATTACAAATTACTTTGGGAGGAGTTCGGTAAGGTAGAAGAATGCGATCAAGTTAACTGTAGTGGTGAATTTTATTGCAACCCTGCGCTCGGTTGCATCAAGAAAGACAAAATTTATCGCAATGAAACTAGTGGAGGATGTCAGTGTCGAAGGCCGTAATGGCAAGTACCAACTTCACCTACCATCTGATACTGATGTTGAAGTCGTTATGTCTTCAAATACTCCGTGACAGCCAATGAAAGGTTCGATTTACGAATAAGTGCGGTCAATGTGAAAACACTATCATAGAACAATATAAACCAAACACACGAGTGGTGTATCATCTCTGTGACTCTATCGTGCACAAGGAGACATTGTGGTGTCCCAAGTATTTAGTGTTCACTTGGTCAGCGTAGATGTAGCATAAACACTGTTGTTCAATACCCAATCTACAGGGTAGCATATAAGATTGCAACAAGTGATTATAAGATCTCCTCATCTTATTTAGGTTTTCCGCTTATTGAGTCAGGTACCACCTGAAATTCCGAATCCCCATCTACAGATATCCCTTCCGGATATTGTCAGCTATCAGGTTACGTGGCTGTCGTCACAAACTACGGTATCCGTACCGTATTGAAGTACATACTACCGCACGACCTGACATTTCTGCCGGAGATCCCTAATAAATATCAGTACAATTTGTGCATGTTAATGGAAATGATTGGACAACATCCTATCACATATCTGATTCTCGTGTGAATTTGTCATATAGGTATATTCAATAAGCTTATAAATGGCTGCGAGATGAATAAAAAAATTTGTTTGTAGATCAATTCAATAATCCAATTTTTCAGAAAGAAATAAACGCGAGTCCAGACGTTTCTGGATGGTGTCACCAGTTGCGCCAAATCCTTGGACAGGACTGCTTTGCGTACTTGAAATTCGCGAGCATGAAGCTCAGCTAGAAGCACTGAGGCCGCTTAGGCAACAGAATAAATATTTCATCCATTCGGACGGATTCCATATTTTTGTCTGCTGGAATAAAAATAGTGCAAAATGAATGTCGAGTTCGAGAATTCCACCAACCAGGGGGTTGATTGTCTTTGGACCACACAGGGCCATTGCTATGTTATTCCAAACTTCCGCTTTATTTTTCGGAGCATTGAAGGAAACCCATATCATTATTAAATTCAAAATAGACATGGAGTCTCTGAAAAATTCATGCATGTTCCAGTCGAAGAGAAAGTTTGTTAAACTGGCGGTCCTTACTTGCGCCATCTCTTTTGTCGCGGCATGCGTCGTTGTCACGGCAGTAACATTAGTACCTCCACCGAATTCTCTCTCGCAACCGCCACTTCGACGAACCGGACCGCAATTGGGACAAAAGCCTAGAAACGCTCCCCTTGTCCCGGAATCATTGAATAATTATATTTTACGAGACATCAATTCGACCGAAGACGTTGTTTTTGTCCCGTCAACCCCTCAATTCTCCAAGTTTCTAGTCGTGTTCTTTGCAGGTATTTGCGTGGTTTCCGATATTCTACCCTCGTTGTTGACATATTTCGTTCTACTCCTTGTCCTTCTTTTTACTGCGCATAGGAACGGCAGCTTTACCGGCAGATTATAAAACAGTTTTAAGTCATCTTGCTACAGCGAACAATCATCGGGTTATCGGTTTGCCATACAACAACGGCGTTTCCGCGTTCGTGTATTGTCGAGATTTAAGTTCAACATCTGGTTGCTATGGAACTGTGAAGGAGAATCAAGTCTTCGGCAAAACTTCAGATAATCTGGCAAATATAGTGCAAAAAGGATATAGATCAACTGATCCTGACCTCGCCGTTGTCAACAGATTAAAGAAAGTTTTGGTCGAGTTGCAGGAGAAGTATCCTCAGGATAAATGGTCAGATTTTCTTCACGCTAATTCAGACAGCAATGAAATCGGTATTGCCTGGGGAAAAGTCTTGGCAATGGGTCACAGTCAAGGCGCGGCGATTGCAGGTATTTATTATCTTTAGCAATGAAACTATAAATGATTGTAAAAGTTCAAGTTAAACTGACGAATTCTTCGTACACCCCTATTAAGCCTACTTGGGCTCACAACTTCGTGTCGCTGGCGTCCGACAATTTGCAGGTCCCAGCGATGTGTATTCAGATGGCGTTGTAGCCGCTTACCTTACGAACCCGTCGGCAACAGCCAAGAGCCTATGGTAAATTCGGCCATGCTTTTACGTTGTTTCATCATTTATAGACATCTCTCTCTAAACACGAATTGACGCATATATAGGAGAACTTTCCGAAATCGTTATGATATGTTTTGCGACGCTGTAACCTCTATTACAACCGCCTTAAATTATCAGGATTACGGCTCTTCAATAGATATTGCATTACCGTTATCAAGTGAGCTAAAGCATAACACAAACAATTTTTGCAGTAACTCATGTTTAGATACCGTTCCAAAGGAACGCATGCCGATGACAGCGCATTCTAATTTCATTCAAGATATTTGGTTGAACGGTGAAAATCGAACATGGTGTTTCGATTATAAATTGCTGTGGGAGGAATTTGGCAAGGTGGAAGAATGTGATCAGATTAATTGTGTTGGTGACTTTTACTGCAACCCTGTTCTCGGATGCATCAAAAAGGAAACGATATATCGGAATGAGACTCTTGAAGGATGCAGATGCCAAAAGTTATGATCGTGTGATTGCCAACCTTTGCCAACTCCTCTGTAACAATTCTGTGATATATCCTCTTGTTGTTGATCTGTCTGAGGATCTGTGAATACTTAAACCGTATGACAATCGGGCCATTGGTGTTTACGGATATTTGCGGCAAATATGTATACCCGAGATACTCCCGAGCTATTGTGTAAGAGTATTGTGCCACTTAAATGTGCAAAAAAGTTGAGAAAAACTCGAAAAAAAAATCCGTTCAGGGATTGATCCCTGAGGTGACCAGTTATGCTTAGCACAGACGTGATTGTGCTTAAGTTGGCGAGCGTGGCCTCTGCTCATATGGTGGCATAGGTGGCATACAAAAAAGCGGCTTGAAGACTGCGAAATTTTAAAGGAAAACGTTTCCGGCCAGACATCTTTGACCAAACGACAGTATTTGTCTAGGATTCTACCAACTGACTGCCAGCAATTGTCAATTAGAACCCGTTCGGGCCACTTTTATTTTTACTCGATGGCACACTCTTGCGCTTATAAGGCATAACCTACACTATTAATGGGATTAAATAGATGGAGTGGTACAAGGTTTTATCAGTTTGGCAGTCCAAGAGGAGGAAACTGGCAATCCTCGGATGTATAATCCTCATCGTCATCGTCTCTGCGGCTCTCGTCACCACGCTAGTCATCCTTCCAATGAACCGCCCAGTTGAAGAAGATTCCTTCAGTTATACCTCAAGAGATATCAGTTTCTCTTCGGATGTTGCTCTTGCCCCGTCGTCCTCAAAATTGTCAAAATTTCTAGTTTTATTCTTTCCGGGTTTGTATTCTCCTTAGCAGTACCCCAGTCTTCGTTGTCAGCGAATTGAATTGACTTCGTTTCTCTATCCTAAATAAAAATAGGGACAAGAGGCGGTCCAAAAAACTATAGCACATTTCTTACACATCTAACAAAAATTCATAACCATCGAGTCATCAGCTTGTCGTACAATAATAACGTCTCGGGATTCGTTTATTGTCGAAACTCATCATCAACGTCTGGTTGTTACGAGGCTATGCGAGAGAATCAAATTTTCGGGAAAACCTCAGATAATTTGGGGTTACTAGTGCAAAGAGGATTTAAAGCTACCGATCAACAACTTGTGGTTGTCGATAGATTGAAAAGAGTTCTGGCCGAGCTGAACGAGAAATATCCTCAAGATCGTTGGTCAGATTTTATTCAGATTAACTCATCAAATAATGAGAAGGACGTTAAATGGGAGAAAGTTTTAGCAATGGGCCACAGTCAAGGTGCAGCAATTGCAGGTGTGTAAGTTTGCAATGAATTGTAGTCAGATCGAATCGTTCTCAACATGAGTCTGATCACTGATTTCATCTTTCATCGACAGCTTTTTTGGGATCACAATTACAAATCGCTGGAGTAAGACAGTTTGCTGGTCCCAGCGATGTGTATTCCGATGGAGTTACTGCCGGTTATATTACCATGCCGTCAGCGACAACAAAAAGTCTATGGTAACACTTCGATATATTCTTTTCATGACTTTGGTTCCAACATCCCTAATTGAAATTTATCCGATAGGAGAACTTTTAGAAGTCGATATGATGTTTTCTGCGGCGCCGTCTCTACAATCACCACAGCTTTAGGTTATCAGAATTATGGTTCTCCAGTCGACATAGAGCCACCCCCTGCAACAAAGCTGAACCATTATACGAATGACTTTTGTAGCAACTCCTGCTTCAATACAATCCCGAAAGATAGTGTACCGATGACCACACATTCTAATTTTATTCAAGATTCCTTGTTGAATAGCAATGGTGGGAACAGAAAATGGTGTTTCGATTACAAATTACTTTGGGAGGAATTTGGAAAGGTAGAAGAATGCGATCAAGTTAATTGCGTCGGTAATTTCTACTGCAATCCTGCACTTGGCTGCATAAAAAAGGAGATTATTTATCGTAATGAGACTAGTGAAGGATGCCAATGTCGAAAGCCGTAATGGCATTAATATTGATTGACAGTCTTAAAGGTTGAAGTCGTTAAGTCGAAGAAATATCTAATAGGTTGTAATTTATTGTAGCGTAACGGAATGGACAAGGAGAGAACTTACCTTGAAGATTAATCGAATACCCATATATATGTACATACTGTAACACAAATTATGCACTTTTCTTACTTGTCAGTACATCGCTCTCATAATTTTCCAGAAGACACGATATTTTTCGGGCTAACGTCGCACTATTCGGTTAATGGTCCGCTTTCATAACCCACATATTTCTATAGAATTAAATAGTATACCCGAGATATACCCAAGAGCATTAATTACAATGCTTTGTTGCGGCATTAGTTGAAATGGTCTTTAGTTGGCAATATTGTCGCTGAACCTGAGATCTGGTCCAGGTAACTTGAGCCACACTCCAAAAAATTCCAGGTTCCGTCGATGCGACACCGCTCTGCTACCGGCGACAGAAAACTCTTTAATCTATTAAACCAACAATGACAGCAGAAAACATCGTACATCAATGTCAGACACCGAATTGTTCAAAGCCCTCAACTCTTCTCTGCCCTACTTGCATTAAATTGGATTTACCAAAGGCCACCGCCTACTTTTGCTCGCAAGATTGTTTCAAGAAAACTTGGTCAACTCATAAACTACTACATGCTTTCTCTTCGAAAAGTATAAACCTTTTCATCAATTAATGCGGATAATCTTGATGAGAATATTGGAATTGACAGAGTCTTTTTCGGCGACATTTAGGTCAAACTTACGATCCATTCGCTAAAAATTTTAGTTACACTGGACCCTTACGGGCATGCTATCCTTTAACCCCTAAACGAACAGTTCCTCGTCACATAAAGCGACCAGACTATGCAGATGATCCAAATGGTATGAGTGCCAATCTCAAGGGAATTTTTTTGGCAGAGGCGGGTGTTAACCTATCTTAATCCCGCTAGGTATTCCGCATTCCGAAATGGCCGTATACAGGTCAACAAAAATTGAAGTTATGGAAGAAAACGATATTGAAGCTATTCGAACTGCTTGCAAGGTATAATATTATCTGCTGATAATTTTTACCGGTGGCAATTGCTGATTTGCTCATGCTTCCCCCTTGACTTTTTTCTAGCTCGGACGAGAAGTGTTGGATGTTGCGGCCAAAGCGATAAAACCTGGTATAACGACGGACGAAATCGATAGAATCGTACATGAAGCTTGCATTGAGCGAAACTGTTATCCTTCGCCCTTAAATTATCATAATTTTCCGAAAAGTTGCTGTACATCGGTCAATGAAGGTGAGTTCTCAATGAAACGCAGATTTATTATGATGAAAATCATTAATCTAACGAAAATTTCTCCAGTTATTTGTCACGGCATTCCTGATCGCTATGTTCTCAAAGATTCGGATATAATCAATATTGATATTTCAGTGTATCACAAAGGCTATCACGCAGATTTGAACGAAACCTTTTTCGTCGGACGATCATCATACTACACTTCACCTGACTCAAATGTGCCCTCGACATCGTACAAACTTATTAATACTACCCGTGAATGTTTGAAGGCCGCAATTGAGATGGTGAAACCTGGAGTGTTTTATCGAGATTTGGGTAACGCCATTGAAAAGGTTGCGAAAAGTAATGGATTCAGTGTTGTTAAAACATATTGTGGCCATGGAATTCATAAACTGTTTCATTGTGCCCCAAATGTGCCTCATTATGCTAGTATGTCTTTTCTGTTTTTTTTATCTCCTTAGCCAGTATCTAAACATTTCATTCTTACATACTCATAGAAAACAAAGCCGTCGGTGTGATGAAACCTGGCCATATCTTTACAATTGAACCTATGATTTCCGAAGGTACTGCCTTCGTTTTAAATACTTATTCGTTCTCGGTCTTTCCACCTTCACTGAGAGACTTCACTCTCCGTTTTTCTTCCACTCACTTTGATAATCTAATTTTTACAAATGTCGGTTAAACTAATAGGTACATGGCGTGACGTAACATGGCCTGATAATTGGACCGCTACCACAGCAGATGGAAAACGATCAGCTCAATTCGAACATACGCTACTAGTTACTGACACCGGTTGCGAGATATTAACAAAAGGATTTGATCGTGACACCGTTATGGATGGGCTTGTGGAACCGAATTGGGATGAGCGGAAGTAATTTTACTATAGTTCCCTGTTGTATGATCGGAAATTCATTCATTAAATGCCTCTTAAGAACTCATAATGTGAGATAATTAAGACACTATTGTTCGATAGGTTGGGTTAACTTCTGATGCATGGGCCAATTCTGTTACATTGATTATGCATTGAGTGAAGGTCACAGACATACGAAGTTGTCGGATGTTGCGGCCAAAGCGATAAAACCTGGTATGACGACGGAATCGAAGTCGAAGCTTGAGTCCGTGGAGCTCGAGTCCGTGGAGCTCGCGTCGTGGAGCACAGGTTCCGCTTGCGTTGAACGTGATAGTTATCCTTCGCCCTTGAATTATCATGATTTTAGGTAAGATGTTTCTCCCAAGGCTTCTTGGCCTCGCTTAGGATAACGAGATTGTTGAGATATGGTCCGAATATATTGGAATTTGTAGCGAACTTGGTGAACAGAAATTAACGGTTACACGATATGTCATAGAATGTATGGGAGTGGAAACTGACGGAGACATGCACTTATAGTTGTATTATCTAAGGGTTGAATGTTGCGAGAAGAAAAGGGAGGTGTTTCGGAAAAGTGGATTGAATAGATCAAGTGATTCAATCAAGCCTGTGGTGGAAAGCAGTGTCCAGTGTCTACTTTTCGTTACGTCGCTAGTCGTCGCTGGTTGCCGCTAGTTACAATCCGGATTGCCTCACTTTGCTGTAACCTATCAGCTCGTAGAGTTTGTTTCTTGCTTCGATATCCGTGTTGTAAGATGTACAGAACTCTTTGTTCTTACAGGAAGTTCTTACAAGAGCAACTGACGCCGTATTTTATGTCAATATTATTATTGTCCCGTAAAAATCCCGTCAAAATCGTCGAACTTGTTTGTTGAGCTTGTTGATACTGTTGCAGACTTGCAGTGACGAGTCGTCGTCGGTAACGTCAAAAATCTCAAGATTACAGCCAAATGGCAATACCCGTTCATGAGCAAAAAAATCAATTTCGCAAAAAACTATGTCACTGAAACATAAATGACGTCACACCGGACTATACAGAATAAAATAAAAGCAATAACGACAATCCGTAACCGCAACGAAACACAGTATGACATCTACTACCAACAATAGGGACTACTACAGTACAAAAGACGTTGATTTCGACAAAGATCATGTTGTCTTTGAGTGTTTTCAAAAACCTTCGGTATGAGACTCTCCTTCTATATCGTCTTCGGTCTGTTCTGACAATTTTTTTTTTGATAGACTCCAATGGAAGGCAAATTACATTGTCGCATTTGCCCCAATCATTTAAGCGGCAACGAACTCAAATTTCGCAATGGAAAATATTACATACGAAACCTAAGGGATCATGTAATAGGTAATCATCCTGAGAGGTTCCCGGAAACCTGTGCTCCACGGACGCGAGCTCCACCGACTCGAGCTCCACCAACTCCTCAGGCAGCTCATGCTCCAGTCTCAACTGAAGATGATCTTATCCGTTCTATAGAAGAAAGGAAGAGGAAATTAGAAATCGAAATCGAAGAGTTGAACAATACCATTTTAGTTATCAGAAGGGTGCGAAGGGAGTAATACAACTGTAAATATTCTGAATACATCTCTTCAATGAATAAGCGAAATCGAAGACTTGAATAATACCGTTTTAGTTATCAGAAGGGTGTGAAGGGAGTAGAGCAACTGTAAATATTCTGAATAAATCTCTTCATTGAATTTTAACGGTTGTCTCAATCGATACATCCCGATCATGTCCTCCAGTAACTCTAATCTTTATTTCCTTCGTCTCAAAAACTTCAATTTTATATTAGAAAAATAATGCGCAGGTTTTTTTGGTGACATGGCATCTTTTATCCTGTTCATTCACTCATTCTGTAAACAAAGGTTTTACCTCACTGCGTAATAAAGTGGCGCTTGGTTCATCATCGCGAAATTCGAGCCTCTGTAGAATTACGAAGTCGTCGATTGTGCTTTTACATTGTTCCAATACTTCTTATTCCTTTTAAGAATAAGTTTTGGTGGTGTCCAGATAGTAGTAGTAGTAGTGATTGACGTCATCGTTGTTGTTGTGAGAGACATTCAATTATATTTTTGAAAAATAATGTGTAGGTTTTTTTCGTGACATCGAAAGGTAAAGGCTCATACTTAGGAATCGTGATCGTCTTCGCTGTCTTCGTTATCTGCTTCTTCATCTTGCTCTTGCACTTGCTCTTCAATAGTGGCATCCTCCTGTCCTTCATTTTCCTCCTCTAATTGTTCTTCAATTATAGCATCTTCAATATTCTTATCTTCTTTTTCCTCCTCTTCGAAAATATTATCTTTATTCTGTTCGAGTCTTTCCGTCTGTATCGCTTTGTCGGTCGTCCGAATCTTCGTCTTCATCATCGTGGAATGACCGCTTGGCTTCGGTACTTTCTCCGAATAACATCTAGTCCAAATTATCTCGCACTGGATTTAATTTGCAACCATTGTGGTGATGACTTAGCTGGAATATATTATATTACCAGAGGACTGGCAAGCTTGTTCCCCGATTATTTTCCATTCAACTCAAAGAACATATTTAAAAATTGAATATATTATACTAATTACTTCAAAAAATTTACATAGACATCACACCAGTTAAGGATGTACAAAAATCCAAATACTTAACAATATTCATATACTCAGAATTCATGAGGTATCATGCTAACGCTATAATCATATAATTTTATCCAAAACTCAAATGTGTTCCTCAACAATGACTATCAAAAATAGAACTGTCAAACCTAATCAAATGGTTTGATTAAATGAAGTAGGATAAGGTTTTGAAACATTGCCATGAATTGTGGTCAGCAGAACTCTACAGGAAAGACACGCCAGTTAATTTCTTCAACCAACTAGTTCTGAAAGCAACCCACAAATCAGCACTTACTCCAGTGATTACCGCAATTTAAACATTCTACAAATGTCGTCATAGGTTCGTCTGAAAGAAAGTATAAAATGGGTTAGGAGAACTATAATGTCAGAGAACCCAAATTGCCATGATTACATACCAGCCGATCTAGTCTGCATTTGATAGTAACTCGTTTTCCTCTGCTTACATTTGCCGCATTTAAATTGATCCGTTGTAGCTTTGTGATTTCCGGCACCTTGCGCATCCATCATATTTTGCTTTTCCATTTTGGCCATTTCATTCTTTAACTCTTTACTTGCTAAATCTCGCGACGTCATGGTCACCAATTTCGACGGCAATATTTCACCCGCCAGAACTTTATGTTTGAGAGTCGGATTCCGGCGATCTTTTAAGTTCGAAAAGTACATGCGTAACTGCGACTTGTAGGATGCATCAACTGTGTTGGAGGATTGTTTGTAGAGACATGACTCTATCTCAATGGCGAGGGATTTTACATGGTTCGAGTCTGGGAGCATGAAAATGGACGGTTAATCAGAAATAGTTGAGCCAGACAAAATGACAAAACAAGTGCATAAGATATAGCTCTTTATACCTGCTTCAGTGTCAGACGCTAGAGCAGTGTACATCATCTCGACACATTTTTCTCTGACTTTATCCCCAAGGCCGGGTAGCCTAATATTATCCGTGGAAGGGTTCCTTTCTAGTGGTTGAGAGGAGGTTGTTGATTCCGGTGTTCCCGCTTCTGACTGTCCGTCCTGGCTAGATTTATCACTTCCTACACTGACTGCTCTCTTCAATGACTTTGCCGGTTTTGAACCTTCCGTCGACTGGGATGATTTAGAACCTTGCGAACTCGATTTCGATTGAATACCAACATCGGATTTCCATTTCGCTAGTAAGGTCCTTGCATTTTCAGCTACTTCTTTTGACTCGTGCTTTTTGAGTTTCGAGACAAACAATCCAATTTCAGTTTTCTATCATAAAGAAAAAGGCCAGATCGGATGCGATATAACGTCAGAATGGGTTAGATAATGTCAAGGGACCGAACACCTTGAGTGATACAGATAAAGAATTGGGTGATTCCATACTTTTAACAACTCCGTAGTTGCTCGGACTTTATCCAATCTTGCCATGATATCCAATGTTGCCTGATTTTGTGGCAATGGGTTCGACGCAAAACATATATGAACAAAATCAACATAACGGTTAGTTTGATAATTCAACGGAAAGGGTATATGCCATTATCGATCGATGCGGACACGAATAGGGCATCTACATCGGAAATATACCAATAGTGGGCAAGACAATTGTGAATTTTGCCTCATCGATGAAAAGAAAGCAATCAGATGTTCTACATACCGAAACATTTCCTTCCTTGACTGTCTTCTCAAGTTTCTTTTTCAATTCAAATACGGCAGTTTCGTTCTTATTTGAAGTCATGATTCAATATCGGATCTCTCGATTTTCGGTTTTGAGAAGGAATTCTTCCATTTCCCTTCGCAAGAGGTCAAGTCGGTTGCCATGAGCAATAGTCACGTGGAAAAATCGCAATCGTGCTTTCTCCACAGTTGTTACGTAGAGGGGAAATCAAATTCTTACGAACTGAAATAATAATACGCAACTATCATGTCGACACAAACAGATTATGATATTCCCGTCACCGCCACAGAGTCGCCCGCAGACTTAGACAGTCCCTCAGTCACCTCTATTCTTAACAACTATAATTTCGAATCCGGCCGAATTCAACCAATTCCAAACCTCGAATCGGTGGATTACATTTTCACCGAAGACAGTCCTTTTACCCGTGCTAGTGGAGGATTTGTGCCGTCGAGAGGCTGGACTGATGATTTATGTTATGGAACCGGAACAGTGTATCTGACTGGGCTCTCTGCCGGTGGTGCCTATGGTTTGTACTTGGGGTGGAAGACACCACTGGAGATAAAGAGTACCAGGTTGAGAGTCAACGCCATGCTGAATGCATGTACGACGAAAGGGCCATTTGCTGGTAATTCTGTGGGTATAATTGGTACGTTTTATTCAGGAAGTTGCTGTTTCTTTCATGAAATTCAACTTTGTCCGAGACCGAACGAATTAACGAATGTTCTAAATGTTTCTTTGATTTTTCCCTATAGCTATGATGTACAATTCTTTTAATGCTGGAATTCGCAATATGAGGGGCGGAAAAGATGACCCCATAAATTCTGTTGCCGCTGCCACGACGGCAGGTCTTTTATTTAAATCAACAGGTAACCTTTGGACTTGCTCTCACCTGATAACGTAAACTTAGATAGCTAAACTTTGATTTTCACAGCGGGTGTGAAGCATGCAGCGATTGCAGGTGCTATATGTGGTGTGTCAGCGATTCTTTGGCAGGCGGGAAAACAGTTCAAAGATAGAATTCCAATTTTGAGGACCATAGTGTCGAGAAACTATTCTAGTTATTAGATTATGGGATCCATCCATCTTTGGAATGTATTCACTAAATAAAATGTAAACTCTGAGTATTGCATGTCATCAATTTCGATTTTCATCCGAGTCGTCTACGGTTTTTATATGACATGCCCTAGGTTAACACGAGGGCTTGATCGAGTTGAAATTAAGGAACACATTGTAGATAACGGAAGATGCCGAAAGTCTGGCAAGTGAGGGAATTGCACATCTGTATGTTTGGATTTTAGGGTCCGTCTGTTGTAATTGTTGTTGCAACTATTCATGTCTTCGGTTGCTTTTGCGTCATTTTAACATGACATCATTTTCTGATCAAACTTTCCGTTATTTCTACTTCATCTTCGTCCGCATACTAGGCTCGCTTTAAATTCATTGTTACGTATATTATACCTCAAGTGAATATGATGTCAATTGAGATTTCCAAGTATGCACGAGTGTAAATTCATTTTGAAAATAATGAACTTGAATTCAAAATTCATTTTTATCGTTCAATTTATTAACGGTAATAACATAAAATTGTTAAGGATTCATTCGGTTGAGGACTGGAGGAAAATAGTAAATTAGATTTACCGAAAGAAAAAAAAAAATAGCGTCGAGTCGTTTCGATCGACTGACCTTAGGGTTATGAGCCCTACGAACTTCCACTGTTCCACGACGCTGTTGGCGTTAGACGCTTAAAATTTCCTCATAATCTAAAGTTAACTTAAGGGGAGCTGGTATATCAATTTTGCAACATACAAGAACTTTTTAAAGAAGAGAAAGAAATAGTTTAACTTACTCTATTTATGAAACTTTGTAGAGTAACATTTACTAGAAGCTTAGCTTGGCCATTTCATGACGGTCCGATTGATTTCTGGCGTTGAGGCATTTCGCCTTGTTAAAGTGCAGTCCGAGGCGAATTGTGTGTTGTTTGGTTGTCTTTTATATCAACTAAAAAATCAAGTAGTCCTTTTCATATTCCGTTATCCGGCCCTCCCAATTTGATTAGTCGTTCATTCAGTCGGATAGATACTTTTCTGTATAATATCTGTCGGACTGGCATCTCCTCACTTCCAAATCCACCATGAACACTGAACTCTACAATCCGAGTCAACCCAAACTTATAATCTCATAATCATGCACTCGTTATCTACATTCACAATCAACACAGCAACTACATTGCTGTCCCCTCCAACACTGACACTTTTATCTGTTTTCATCGTTCAATCATTTTGCCTTCCGTCCGGCACGTCAATCAATCCACGTCCAATTCCAACCACGACAGTACATTCCTCGATATTACCCGTTCCTCCGGACAACGATAATGCAGAATCAACATTATCAAAGAATAAAGAAGACGGAACGGAACATTCGACGTCAACTTATATTGGTGTGGTGACTGCTTTATTGGGGAACATTTGCATTTCTTGTGCCCTGAACATCCAAAAGTACGTGCACAACAAGTTAATCGGCAGGAGCGAGAACGAGGAAGAAAGAGTACTACTAGATTCTGATTCTCAAGATCAAGAAGGAAGCGAAACATCTAGTTGGAATGGTTACGGAAACGAGAATGGAAACGGTAATGGGGCAGTCAACTACGCCCATGATAAATTGGTCGGGAATACGTTTCGCAGTTCTGTTACCGGTGTTCCTGAGGCTCTACAGAGTCTAGAAACACAGGGAAATAAGCGGAACGAGTATTTATCTTCAAATCGATCCCGAGGGTTGCTGGAAAATCAACGTTCACCTTCCCCGAGTTCGCTGGATCCTTATGACGACGGCCAACTTTCGGGAGATGGAGAGAGTGACGAGGAAGAAGAAGTGGCTAAGCAACAAGAGAATACTAATTATATGAAAGAACCTAAGTGGTGGTTTGGTTTTATTTTAATGATTTGTGGTATGTTGTGATAGAGTCCGGAATCCATGAACTTCCTCTTTTGGAAATCTTTTAGAATCTCCAAGGACGATATGAATATGAGCTAATTTATTTCTACCATATATTTTAAATTTGTGTTCTACTACATACAGGTGAATTCGGAAACTTTTTGGCTTATGGTTTTGCCCCCGCATCAGGTAATCCTGTCAATTGTCATTTCTCTCTTGAACATTCTCCGTCATCTCAGGTCTCAATTTAACATTTCCCTCTTGTTATTTAGTTGTTGCGCCATTGGGAACGATTGCTTTAGCAGCGAATGCCATTATTGCTCCATGTGCATTGGGAGAGACGTTTCGGAAGCGTGATTTATTCGGTATCATTCTAGCCATCTTTGGGACAGTAACAATTGTGCTGTCTGCCAAGCAGAAAGAAACTCAGGTAAATTGCTTTAATTTCGGTTTAAACCCAGAAATGCATAGATAGCTAATCCACATCTATCTCAGTTTGACCCAGATGCACTCGTCGAAGCGCTACTTCAACCTCAGTTTCTGATATACTTTTTGTTCACCGTCGCTGCGATTATCGCAATGATGTCATTATCAGATACAATCGGTAAACGGATAATATTAGTAGACATATCATTAGTCGCACTATTTGGTATTTATTCATCATATTTATGTTCTCCGCTGAATCTGGTAGGACCTGTATTAACTTCGTCCCACAACGTTTGATAGGAGGGTATACTGTGCTTGCCACAAAAGGAATATCGTCGTTGTTGGGTCTGACGTTTGTAAAGATGTTTACATACGGGATCACGTATTTGATGGTTTTTGTCATGATTTCCACTGGTGTGATGCAAATAAGGTAAGTGACACGCGCGTTTGATTGATATCGGTTCATAAATTGAATGCAAAATTATTACAGGTACCTTAATCGGGCACTATCGCGGTTTGATTCTACGGTATGTATGCCTTGACTGAGATTTAGTTTTTGTCAACTGTGTCGTGATCTAATTGTTGCATTAACTTTGTAGGCCGTCATTCCAACTCAGTTCGTTTTGTTCACTATTTGCGCTATCGTTGGAAGCGCCTTGTTGTACAATGATTTTGATGATGTGTCGCCAACTCTGATGATAACTTTTATCGCTGGATGTTGCTTGACATTTCTTGGGGTCTTTTTAATTACATCAAATCGTGAAAAATCAAAGCATCCCATTGGCAGTTACGCACCCTCTAGCATTCCGGCTTCCACATCTGGGTCACCTCGAAAACCTAGATCGATTGATTCGAGTAGACCTGGGAGCCAAAGTTTTGACTACGACGGTGTATTGTACGATTATCCACACACGGGCGAAAATTTCGGTGTGAATATTACCACCCCATTATTGACACAATCACCTTCCCAATCACGATTTCCGTTCTCTCATCACCAGCGTCATTCAATATCCCGCACCAACCCTCCATCTCCCATTTTTGCAACACCGTATTTGTCTTCATCTTTCTCGCGCTCTCCGTCTCAATCTACCTCGCAAACTGCTTCACCTTCAAAACAAAATCATAAATATACCAACCGCCTCCAAACTTACCCGATGCCTACTGCACAGTCGCATTCCATCATCTCAAAAATATCAAGTGCATCGATGGAAGGGATATCTCAAATTTTATCAGGGGTAGGAGTTCGACATTCACACAGCTTACAATTGAGTCAGGTAATGGAAAACTACGGAGCCAGTCCAGCCGGTCTATCGAGAGATTTCAATCGAAACATGGATCGAGACGGCGAAAGAAGAACGGGAAAAGAAAAAGGGAGGGGGAAATCATGTAGTCCGCCACGGAGGCCTGAATTTGCCGGACAGGCAGAGGAGCAGTATTATGCCACCTCTCATCCTAATTTTGTGGGTTTTCGGCATCAAGAAGAAGTTTACCTCGGCCGGCACCGAAATGAAGATCGATATCGAGATCGGACAAAGAAATCGGCTGACTGGGGCAGCATGAAATACCCAAGTCCGGCCCAAAAGGCTTCCTACCAGAATTCTCCGCCTCGTTCAGGCTCTAGTATAAATCAAAGTCGACATGAGAGTACCGAGAGTGTAGGTGGAAGAGGAAGTGGGCGAGTGAGTTCCTTTCCTTCTCTGTACAACCATGGGAAACGTCATCACTCTTATCCTGATGGGGGGACTCCCACTAAACGATCTCACGGGATTCAGAGTCATGGTGGTGAATGTAAGCTTCGAAAATTCCCGGTTTTTGTCCATTTGACTTGTTTCATTACTGTATTCTGACTTTTATTTTTCACAATTGTCAGCAAATCAAGAACATGAAGAGACGTTCAATATCAGTATGAATCTCACGACCGATCCGACAGATATTCTAGATCATGTCCATGATTCAGAACTCAGAAATGTCTTGTCGAGTACTGATGTGTGGTGTGAGGATGATCGAGACAGTGAAGGCAGCAGTCGTGATGAAGATGAAACCTAATGTCGTTGGTGGAGTTGATTGTACATATTCCTTGACCTCTCTCTGGCAGAGGTAGATACCAATAGATTGACTCGTGTAGGAAGGGAGTGGTGGAATTGAGCAATATGATATAATGTATGACTAGAAGGCGAGACATGTACGATAGCAATTCAGAGTGTAGTGTCTGAAGAGCGAAGTAAAGTAAAAACCCGTGGTGGAATGTGGATCCGCGATGCTGGGTGCGGCAGTGGCTGCGGCCAACGAGGGAGCGGCAGGGTGATCCTTTGTGTGGATAATCGGGAAAGAGACAAACTTTGCCGTTCCCTCTCTCTCATTCCCTCATTCTCATTCTCATCTAAGATATAAGGGAGTGTCTGTGTGTATTTGTGTGCGCTCTATCCCTCCCTCTAGCACCCATCTCCGCTCGCTTTCCCCACCGTCGCTCCGCTGCCCTGGATTCGTCTCGCCGCTCTTGTGCGTTGACTCGGTAGCGTTCGCTCCTCCAACTCTCCAGCCACCCTGTTTTTTCCCCTTCCCACGTCCTCAAAAATCACCCTGTATCTTCCACTCTTGCTGATCGACATTGTTGTTTCCTCGCTAAAACAAAATGTATCCGCATAGTCAGCATCACAATCAGCATCAGTCACATCCTTCGCAAGGAATGTACTCGCAAAATCAACAACCAGGCGCTCCTCCGGGTGGTCCTCCACGTCAACCTGCGCTTCCTCCTATACATACATTACATCCTTCTCACTCCGGTCCTGTGCCTCAAGGATCGCAAAATTCATCTTCCAATATGCACAATCAACCACCTCTCACACCTTCTGATTCCGCATCTCAACAACCGTTCAGACCTCACATGTCATCAAGTCAATCACACCCTGTACCACAACAACTGCCAACCTCAAGCTCACACTCGCATCAATCTTCATCGACACCTCCAGATGCACCCTCTCAGAGATCACACACTGCGTCCCATCATATGGGAAATCCCACTCAAGGTCATACTTCGAGACCACCCCCAAGCATGAATCAACACAGTTACGATCAAGGTCCCCCTTCCCATCCATCTCAAATGCAGCAGGCTCCTCCAATGCACCCAGGAGCGCCTCCACCTGCACCGCCACCACCAGGAGGATATTTTGGAGGTGGATTCAGACCTCTGAATGTGAGAGATGCCCTGAGTTATTTGGACCAAGTCAAACTTCAATTTTATGATCGCCCTTACGTGTATAACAAGTTTTTGGATATAATGAAAGATTTCAAGTCCCAAAGGTTTGTTGAATTTATTGATATTTACGCCGCCATTTTTCGACTACGACAGTATGGATTTGTTGGATGAAATTTGATTACTTGGCGACTTTTGAGCTTTTGCTCTGTTCTACGTTGATTTATTGCTGCAGGGATGATAGTATGACATATTGTACTTAACTCCGCAATCATTTTTAATTTTTTTCACAGTATCGATACACCCGGAGTCATTGATCGTGTATCAACGTTATTCAAAGGACATCCAGCCCTTATCACTGGGTTCAACACTTTTTTGCCCCCAGGATATCGTATCGAATGTGGTCCGAATCCCAATGATCCTATTCGTGTAATCACGCCCTCAAGTATGCACCCACCTGGCCATGGACCTCCAGGGGATTATCCTCCTGGTGGATTTCCCCCCGTTGGGACATTCGGACCGCAAAATCAACACCAACCTCCCTTCCCTGGCTACGGTCCAAACCATCCACCACCTCCCGCACAGTCACAACCCCCGCAACAGCCTCCGTCTCAACAACCGCAGCAGCCGCAGACTCAGCAGCCACAGCCGCAAAATCAATCATCGGGTTCACAGGCAGCTGCGCCTAAGAAGCAACCAGTAGAATTCAATCATGCCATTAGCTATGTCAATAAAATCAAGGTAAGCCTTGCCATTTGCGGAATTAGGGCGACTACAGTATATTAGGAAGAGTTAATAATAGTCTTTGCCCTTTTAGACGAGATACTCCGCAGAACCAGAGGTATACAAGCAGTTCTTGGAAATTTTGCAAACTTATCAGAAAGAACAAAAGCCAATAAATGAAGTTCGTATACCACCTTCTTTTCTGCATTTGTTTTCATGGATCTCTAATACTGTTGAAATTCAAACAATAGGTTTACAGTCAGGTTACAGTTTTGTTTAAAGGCGCACCTGATTTGCTGGATGAGTTCAAACAATTTTTACCGGATCCTGCATTGAACGGACCTCAGCACCCCGGTTTGTTCGCTGTCGGTGGTCAAGCTGCCGGTAGGTTAATGAATCCTGTCACTTTGGGTACCATGCCTAGCGGGATGGCTGGTATGTGAATTCCTGCTCCGTTTTGCTCTATCTGGTTTTTTACTGAGTGATCTCATTGTAGTCCCACAACAAGGGCCTGGTGCACGATTACCGCCGGTTGGAAACTTTGCTCCGCCTCCATCACATATGGATCGTGACGCTTCGGGTAATAAGCGAGGTCCCACTCCGATTGAATCAGCATTAAACAAAAAGAGAAAGATCGAGAAAGGACCACCGGTAAGTAATGATGGCTTTACTTTTTGCTTTTCTGAATTAGTTTTGAACCATTCTATCTTTTAGGGAAAAACAAAACCGGCCAAGGATGCGTATGCTCTCCATTATGCAGCTGCGCCAGTAAGAGAATTTAGTTCAGAAGAATTTGAGTTCTTTGACAAAGTTAAACGAGTTCTGCGTCACGGCAACGTTTATCAAGAGTTCCTCAAAATTCTCAATCTCTATTCGAACGATATCATTGATCAGCAAGTACTTGTTGATCGAGTTGAAGTGTTTCTAGGCGGTCTCGCTCCCGATTTGTTCGAAAACTTTAAGAAATTAATTGATTACAAAGAACCCGCCGATGATGAAATACTCGTCCACAACATACCTGCTCCAGCTGCCGAGCCATCACCTCGAGATTATGTCCAGCTCGGTATCGGTCGCGTGAACTCGGCGAAATGGCAAAGTGCTGGATTCTCGTATCGCCGAATCCCTGCTAGTTCAGCAAAGACCAAATGCTCTGGCAGAGATGCATTGGCAGATGAAGTGTTGAATGATGATTGGGTGTCTCATCCAACGTGGAATTCAGAAGTCGAAGGATTCGTAGTATCAAAGAAAACAGTTCACGAAGATGCATTGTTTAAGGTGGAGGAAGAGAGATATGAATATGACTTATTTATACAGGCAAACACAAGTGTTATTGCTCTGTTAGAGCCGATTGCTCAAAAGATTAGTCAGATGACACCCCAAGAGCAAAAATCGTTCAAGCTAGAACCCGGTCTTGGAGGTTTGCTTTTCTCTAATCTAACATTGATGAGGAAGATCAGTTGATTGATAAATTGATTTAGGTACCTCCAAAACTGTCTACATAAGGGTCTTGAAGAAAGTGTATGATGAGGCGAGTGCCAAAGAGATTGTTGAATACCTCCATGAGAATCCAGCGAAAGCAGTACCTACAGTTTTAGCTAGATTAAAGCAGAAAGATATTGAGTGGAAAAAGGCTCAGGTAGGTGTCAAGGGTGAAGAAAGGCCTACATTTGTTGTTTACTAATGCGCTTCTTCGCTCTTTTGTCTCTCATTTTTCATTCTATTAGACCGAATGGAACAAAATATGGAGAGAGCTGGACTCTAAGAATTTTTACAAAGCTCTCGACGTCCAATCTACATTCTTCAAATCATACGACAAAAAAGCATTGCATTCGAAGCAGCTCATCGCCGAAATAAGTACAGCCCTTGATGAGCAGACTATCAAAACGGAGATTACCGGAACCCCGAGTCAGGCGCGACATCAATTCGAGTATATATTCCCTGACAAATCAGTGTTTAACGACACCATCAAAATCATTAAAACATGGGTTGCTAAAGCAAATGTTGGAGACGGCGAAAAGGAAAAAGTTGAAGGATTTCTGGAAGATTTCGTTCGAATCATGTTTCAAATTGAGCCTGAACCTTCAGATACCCCACAATCGTCTAACTCTGTGTCATCGTCCAAATCGAATTCGTCGGTTACATCTCCCGCAGTGGCTGGTGCGACTAAAGACCAAATGGATGTAGACCAGCCGACAAAGAGCGCAAAAGAGTTGGCCGCCGAATTAGGTATTAAACCTACGATTGTTCGCAAACGAGACAGAAAAACTTCGACGACGAGCATAATGAGTGGAACAGGTTCCCATTCGCGGAAGTCTTTCTATATGTATTGTAATAATTACTTTTACGTGTTCTTTAGACTGATTCAGGTTTGTTCTGTTCCTTCCTATTTTGCTCTCCTGTCTATTTACTGACTCATCTCCTCTCGACGTCGAAATCATGCGTTACTAGATGGTTTATCATCGCTTAGAAATAATGAAACATAAAGCGCAAGAATTACTTCTAACGGGAATAAATCCCGACAGATTCAATATCGTTGCCTCCACTCTCGGGCTTCAGCATACGAAGATAGCCGGGAAAGGTAAGAATACTTGATGACCGTTTCGAAACACGCGCAATTTCACCCACCTCCTTGTCTAACCACTCACTTGATCCATCTTTTCCATGGCAGACAAAGTTCCCACAAACGCAGCCCAGTTCTATCCGTACCTGTTAGAGATGATTGCCAAATTGTTCGCAGGCGAATTGGAACAGCACCCATTTGAAGAATACTGTAGAGCCATGTTTGGTCCGCATGGGTATACCATCTACACTATTGATAAAGTTGTTGGTGCCGTTATTCGACAGGTACAATCTCTCCCATTTTTTTCTTCTTGTTTGACTTTGGGTAGGTTGACTTATTAACTTACCTGTTTGGCCTCGCAGATTCAAGTTATCAATGCAGACGCAAAGTCACTTCAGATTCTCCGACTTTTTGAACAGGACCGACAAATGGAGAAGACAAATTATAGGAGAGAGACAGTATACAGGATGGCCGTGGAAAACTTGTTGGATAGCAATGAGAATACTTATCGCATTGAATTCGTGAGTGACCACTTCCTGTCGAGCTTTCGTCGTACTCATTGCTAAGTCTACTATTTCTACAACAGCTTCTTCAGCCGCGGATTTTAACCATCGAGCTATGTACAAAGGACAAGTACTGGGCGGATTCCGAAGTCACGTCAGAACAAAAATGGAGTTGGTACATTGATCATTTCGTTGTACTTGATAACACTGAAGGAATTGATATGAAAGATCTGGAAAATCGGCTACCAATGCTTAAACGGTATCGTCTTTTAATTTTGTTGATGAATTATGTCTTAACGTTGGCCCTAACGTCACTCTTTCTCGGTTGCAGAAACTTACCTCCCAAGAATGCGGCACCGCCATCGGGAGAAAAGACAGTTTGTCATAGTAACCTCGAGCTCAAGATTTGCATCAATACGTACAAAATCTTTTTCTGTGAAAACACTGAAGATTTCTTTTATCGCCGCCGCTCGTCGTCGTCGTCAAAAGACAGCACATCGTCCTCAAAGACGGCTGCGCTCGATCTATCAAAGAAAATAAGGAGAGCGAAATGGCAAAAATATCATGAATCAAGTGATGGTTGGAAGAAGGGATATTTATCGGACTATTCTTATCTAGATAAGGATGATGTGAATGGGAAGTCGTCAGCTGGAAATGATTCAGATTCGGAGAATGAAGACGTTCAACCACTTGGGAATGAAATTGCGAAAAAACTAGATGACGAATTTCAACGTTTATTGCGAGGGGAACTGTAAAGTAATTATTTCATTCGGTGAGGATTTGTGGTGGGTTGTCATGGAATGTTACCACACAGATTTGAGTGGGAAATCAGACAGTTGAATTCAACAATGGTCATCGTTCAACATATTCATCATTTTCATTCTCACTTGACATCATTCATTCATTTTTTTTTTCTTCGGATCACACTCGAACAATTATATGCATTTCGACTCAAGTAAAACTCCTATTCCGTGATGGTCGGAACGAAGTCATAATAATATTTTATCAATCTTTTTTTTTCTATCTTTCTCTCTTTATCATTCGGTAGAAGATTGGTGGAGTCAATGAATTGAAAGAACAGAGTGCTTGTTTTGTATTAATCGTGTGGAAGACATGGAACTGTGTTTTTAAATAAAAAGAACTTTTTTGGGGAACTGCTTATAAATGAATCAACTTTTAAGTCAAACTATATCCGAGGAAGAGAAGAGGCAAAAAGGGACGAGCGAGGCAAGATTCGAAACGGGCGCTTTCTGTTCTCTTGGAAGAATGAGTCACGTGTCGGGCAAAACAGAAAATGTTGAACGACTCAACTAAAGTCATCCATCCGTATTATCAGCTCAAAAAGACAGGACATTCCTCGGCAACCCATCTAATACTACCTGATACTACGCACAAATGTCGGCCTGCCAACACTGCGGTGGGACAGAGATTGAGTATGACTCTGCACAGGGAAATTCGTTTTGTGTGGCCTGTGGTGCTGTAAGTTAATTTTTCTTTGGTTCTGATTCGTTGGTCTTGCCTCTCCATGTCAAATTGCATTTGAGGAGTGCAATACTGAAGTGGAGGTAGAGATAGAGACAAACAGTGGTTATTGGATTGTAGAATTATCGCTTACCTGATGACTTGACTAACGATATCCTGTATTTCTGGCTTCTTGGCTGGGTTTTCTGCCTTCTTCGTTGTCATCGTCATTTTTGGTCGGTGACTGAACTGAAATGATCTCTTCGACAATCGATTTGGTCTCCGATTGCTAATTATATGACAAAAAACAAAACATTATACTTCCGGCTCGGATATGTTATTAGGTTTTGGAAGAAAATACGATTGTAGCCGAAGTAACGTTTTTGGATGCCGCTAATGGCGCTGCAGTTGCTTCCGGTGGTTTTGTCAGTGAAGAAACTCAAGGTTTGTTCAACCATTATTATCGCTTTCTATAGCGAGCGGGAGATTGTTGAAAGTGGATTAAAAAAGTATAAAATTAAAGAGAAACGATGAATTGGTGTTAACTGTGGTTCGACTTTCGTGCCTGTATTGTAGGTAGAACTGCAAAAGCCGGAGCGTACGGAAAATTTGGACGAACGAGCTCTAGAGAGCAAACTGTGGCCAATGGTTTGTATTTAAATGAATCAATAACATTTATTTTGTTCACTGTATAACATACTCAATTTTCGATTTTACTCTCTGATTTTAAAATCTAGCACGTCGAATCATTCAGCGCATGGCTCACGCCCTCAAATTGAACGAACATCATGTAGAAGCTGCTCAGCGCTACTATAATCTCGCTTTAATTAATAATTTCGTCAAAGGTCGCAAATCTGTCAACGTCGCTGCCGCATGCCTCTACATTGTCTGTCGACAACAAAAGACTTCTCATATGCTCATTGACTTTTCGGATGTCCTCTCCACCTCAGTTTTCGCTCTTGGTAATACGTTCCTCAAACTGGTAAAAGAACTGAATTTAAAACTGCCAATGATCGATCCTAGTTTATACATTTCACGGTTCGCTGCTATGCTCGAGTTTGGAAATAAAACCCACGTCGTCGCCAACGATGCTTTGCGATTGGTGCAGCGAATGAGTAGAGATTGGATTCATACCGGTAGACGACCTGCTGGTATATGTGGTGCCTGTTTGCTCATTGCGGCAAGAATGCACAATTTTAAAAGGACGATAAAAGAGGTCATTCATGTGGTGAAGATGGCAGAGATTACGATTAGAAAACGGTATGTTCATGACACAAGTCTTTAGTCAGTCTACATCGTCTTTCCCGCTAAGGTAATGACATTTGATATTCTTAGGTTGCTTGAGTTCAAAGAGACACCGTCTGCTACTTTATCCATTGAAGATTTCCAAACCGTCTGGCTTGAATCTACTCATGACCCGCCCGCATTCAAGAGAAATCGACAAAAAGAAATTTTGGACAAAATGGCAAACGGCGAAGACATAAAAGACCTGAAAGATGAGTTGCTGGCGTTGGAGGAAGAAGAAGACGAGGACGAAGATGAAGAGCCATCATCAACAAATGAAAAAGGTCAAAGCCCCGATACCCGAAAGCGCAAGCGACCGGAGTCGAAAGGTGATGCCGATCCCATTGAAGTTGTTCCAGGAGATGCAGAAGAGGACAATGAAATGGTCCCAAACAGCCGGACCGAAGAGCAGCTGGAGAAGCAAGTGGTCTCGTTATTAGAGAATCAAGAACTGCAAGCTGTAGAGAAAGAGTTGTTCCAAAACAAATCTGGTATGTCGGCCGCTCTAAACCATAGTGGCATTGCTTGCATATTGAGTTGTTTTCTGCCTTGGCGATTATAGTCTCCGTTTCTCGATCGAAATTTAATCCGACCATCACACCCGAAGATCAGCGGTTATCTGATTTGGATGACGACGATGAGTTATCAAATGTTATCTTGACAAGTGAAGAAGCCGAATTGAAGAGTAAAATTTGGCACGAATTGAATCGCGATTACTTGTTGGAACAGCAGTGTTTGTATTTATTGCTGATATATAACCTCCAAAGTTTTCCCTTCTAACCACAAACTTTTATTTCTCTTCAATTTTAATTTATTATAGTTAAGGCCCAGCAGCCCGCCAAGAAACCCGGTAAACCCAGGGCGAAAAAGCAGAAAACGTCACAACCCGCTCAACCGGCTGCATCCGCTGCCGAAGCCGTCAAGCAATCTCTAGCAAGAAAGTTATCAAAGAAGATCAATTACTCTGCTCTTGAGAAAATCTTCGACCCTACTCCTGACAGCCCAAATCTTGGTCATAGAAGGGAACGCAGTAGTACGCCTGCCTTTGATAGACGATACAGGGAAAGTAGTGTTTCGAGTTACGCAGGTTCGATGAGTGGACGAGCTGGGAGTGTTGGCCTCTCGACAACAGGAAGTACCAAACGTTTAGGCGGTGTTAGTAGTTTATTCACGAATAGTCGATCGCGAGGAAGTACGCCTGATGTTTCTGTCTCAACTCAGCGCAGTACTCAACCGATCTCGGTTGACAAAGGCGAAGAATTGATGGTAGAGGACGAAGAAGAGGAAAATGTTGCTACCGAGCAGACAGGAGAAACCGATTTCAAGAAGCTGATGAGTGGTTTCAGAAAACAGTTGTATCAAGGAAACGATGATGACGGAGAAGAGCTGGTGCATGACTTGGAAGATCATGATGGTGACGAATACTACGACTAGACTTCACTCAGAAATGACTTCTATATTCATAACTCACATTCATTGAACTCTACTGTAATTAATTATCTTTCTTTTGGTAGTATAGCTAGTAGGATGTGTTATAGAGATTCTCATTTTCTTTTATTCTGAAACAATTTGCTATAAAGTTTGTATATAGACCCTGAATAAATAGTACTAGCTTGTCAAGCAATCGATCAATCATCACAGTTTGATAGCTGCATCGCCTCGGGACCAGATACACGAAAGATGGACATCACAAAATGAGTGGTCAAAGTTTAAAAGTCTGAGTTATATTCACGAATTCCTCATTCCCAAATTATCCAGAGCAACGCGAGCTCCCCCTTTTTCTAGAACTACAATCACTTGCTTTTTGACGTCTTCGTCCATTCCACTAATGCCTTGTACAACAGACACCAAAACTTTCATTTTTTCTGCTTCCTGCAGATACCTTACCGCCAACATTCCGATTCGTATTTGTGATTCATTGTGTGATGTCGAACCAATATGATTCGACGATTGTAATTCAAATTCATGTTTCCGATTGATGATTCCAAATAGCATACCCTCGCGGTACACTACTGTTGATGCAATCGAAGATGCAAGGATACCTTTCATATAAGCCAATGGGATGTTACGTATGCGAGTGTCAAAATTCGGTAAGGAATGTAACGTCTTCGGGACATAATTGATCAACAATGTGTTGAGGAATTTTTGAAGCGGTGTCGTCGGTACGGAAGTGAGCGTAGTTGGTGACAGTGACTCCAAGTATCTTTCGACAGAGTCTGCGACTTGAATGATCGTTTTTGAGATTTGAATAGATATTTCAGGCAGAATAATGTTGGGATCCGGATGAGACGCGGCGTCCCGGAACAATAGTTCTGCTTCGACTTTTGCGAGATGTCGCAAGCGGTCTACTCAATTGACAGTATTAGTGAACCTAAACGAATCGTTCTAATTCATTTGAAAATCACTGACCCAAGACATCCTGGACATAACTTTCTTTCAATTGTAAGAAACTTATCTCATCCGCTAACATTCCAGCCAAAATTTCGAACGAGGAACAGATCACGCCACATTTGTTAGCCGATGAATCTTTCACGATCACAACTCCAGCTTTTGAAAGATTAAATCGAGCATTCGGGGACAAAAATATGTTGGCTCCTTCAACAATAAGTTTGGATTTCGGTCGGCCGTCTTGATCGATGTAGTGTTTCCAATTATTGTCATTGATTGTGTATGGTCGCCTGAGAACCAAAATCAACACATGTTAACTACGTTAATATAAAACGACATGATTGCGTTAAAAATTTGAGCATACCCTCCCGCTGGAATAAACACATCAGAAGTGACCCTAAAATGCATAGTATTCCTCATTTTTGCCCCATCGGCTGCTGAAACAGACATAACTACACCATGCTTACTCAATTTTTCTAACGATTGATAAGTCATTAGACGATGAAGAACAACTTGAAAATATATAATTCACGATGCTACCTTTTTGGAATTCAATGATAGGAAGACTTTCTTCTACAAGTCTCAAGAGTTCAGAGTGATCCAGCCCCTCTGGATCTTCGGCAACCCCACTTCCATCCGCGATAGCGACTATTGATGCGTTTGGGCCGTACTCTCGATGCAAGATTTTGATTTCATTACCAGCAACGTCGCCGTCAGGACCACCTAGTATGACATGTGAGAGAAGACAAGAGAGACAAAGATAGGTAAATGGGAGCAAGTACCTGTGAGCTTCACGGTAAACCGTTGTTTCTTTGGGTCGAATCCTAATCTTCTCAATGCAACGTCCAAGAACACGGTGACACCTTCACTGTATAGTAAAGAAGTATTAGATATAATAATAATCTCAGTTAAGTCAAATTTATAATGAACCTTGTCACCCCATACTGCTTGTGGTTAATTCCCGCGCCCGGTTTCGAACTCATAAACGTAGAAGGGAAAGGGTGGCCCCTTTCTTCAGCTCTTTTACAGATCCATTCAATAAGAGAATTGGAAACGTTCTCGTCTGGCCCAAGATACAGTAGTTCTTCTTTCCCGTAGTAATCAGCCATACTGGCTGCATTTTTCGTAACAGTCAGATCGAGCAAACCATCAGTGAAGGATTTGAAGGCACCCACGGGGATGGTATGTGGTTGAAGCAATATTACTCCCTTTGATCCGCCCTCTGGGATGTCTTTGTTCTTTGAGATAAACGTTAGTTACAAGAATTGTAAAAAAAGAAAGAGCGCGGCATGAAGTTACCTTCAGTTGTTGGGCCGACGCAAGTCCAAATCCTTCGGCGATTAAACCTCTATTGGCCACCATATATTGTTCCTGACCGCCTGGCGTAATAATCCTGACCCCACCTCTAGCGATATCTCTGAATCGAGTGTGAAATCCGATAAAACCTCTTCCAAAACCGAAAAATACACCAAAAGGTAAATTGATATTGATGCTTTTAACTTTGTCGTTGAATAGTTGTGGATCGAGGCGAAGGAGTAAAGCTAGGCGATCAGGGAAGTGAAGATTTGTTTTCAGGGTGTACATTACGACAGAGAGTAGAAAGTGGAAAAACAGTTTTGTATCCTCCATATCAGCAGTTTCGTCAATGAGTCTGGTGATATCCGCGTAAGCTTGGTGCAGATGTTCAATTCGTGTTTCGAGCGCATTTTCTGGAATTGGAGCGAATCTAGAATGCGTGTCAGATAGAGGAACCGTAGAAATAAAGTGTTTGAATAATCTTACTTTTCGAGGAATATTCCAGTGATGGCTTTGGTAATCGTAGAATATTGTGCCACAAATTGAAACATATGGTGCATAGTATAAACCAACGGCTTATTTTCAGTTAAAATACAATGCAATAGCTGCAATGCACAAACATAAATCAAAAAAAAATTAAAATCAGTATGGAAGAACAAGCAGGCGCCAATAGGTTTCCATCGAGAAATCTTACCTGAGTAAAAGCTACGACAATTTCAGCTTCAATCAAACTGTAATCTCGGTGTTTATCTGCAAATATCAATACAGATTCATCAAGCCAATTAATTCTGCATTTCTTGAATGTTAAATCATATCACAAGTGTGTCGTGGGTTAAATGAGCTCGCAAACCTTGCCAAATCTTCGCGTACGCGTTTACCGAATGGATTATCTGACGATACATCAATTTTATCGTCCTCACTTCGTATATAACAAGTTAAAATCAAAACATTTTGATCGTGTCGCGTATCCCCATTTTTCATGTTTTTGGCGGCTACTCCATTTTCAGGTAGCCGTATCCGGTTAAGTTTCGCTTTAATAATATCAACGCCCAACCTCCTGAGATGTTTTACAATTCGGGAAAACAAATCACGATATTCAACTGGTTTCGCTACGTATATCAGACATGCTTGGCTGCTGATGTTGCAACTGTTTCCCCAATCGGTAGGTGCCTGACCAGGTGTACAGGAATCGATTTCGGCGGGTTCGTCAATGATTCTAACGGTACTACCGTTTGTCAAGCTTCTGGAAGTACACATAATATAGTGATGATAGATCAGATTAGACGATGTCGAAAGAACATATGCGGCGTCACATCTACTCAAAAACTGAAGTAAATGAGATTTTTCATCTTTTACAATCGAGTTCGAAGGCGAAACGAATTGAAGGTATTGTAAAATTTCTGCCATTTTCGTCTGTTCTTCGACTGATTCCCCAGTAAACTTTACGCCCAACTTCAGGTCGGAGTTGAGATGATCGTGTTGGTCAGTTCCGTCGAAATGGAAAACGTCCAATATAAATGTGTTATCTTGTGAAGTATAGATATTAGCTTCACGGAGTGGTTTATCCTTTGGTAACGACTCTACCACTTCAGAAAGCAATCCCAAATAATTCGCCGATTTGATGTAGGTGTATATTGTCTTATCCTGAAAAAAATAATCAAGACGTTAACTCTACACGTCCTCTCCCTTTGAAACGGCATAAAGCTCTTTTAAATGTACATACCTTATTCACCAATGACAAATCTTGTTTCCCTCCTGTCAACCGTAACGCAATTAAAGCGCGAATATGACTCAACCTAGTTTCTTCATCAATTTCCCTAAAATAGGCTTTAGGCATATTTCTCAAAAACCAAGACACAGTCTGCATTGACACCATTTCATGAGTTGAATTCAGTTCTCTTATCAGGACTTGAGCGCCAGGTGTGTCATGAATAGCTTCCGCATGAACGGACATGTCACCGGAACTTACACCGCGGTTGGCTAAAACCAGATATGAAAATCGCCCCAATATAGAAACCGAATAATAATCGAAATCAATTCAAAAAGCCCGCATAGATCAAGCAAAATAGTCAAAAAAAATAACAACAAACCAACAATAATATGTAATGTAGTCCCCAACACTCCAACCCAAACATTTTTAGCTTCCACCCAATCAAATTCACAATTCAACTCAACCTGTTCCTTTTCCTCATCTAAATACCGTAACTTCAATTCCCCATTTCCCAATTCTTTAGTATCTCCAAAAATCACGTCACAGATGGTAGAACATAACTCGTTAAACGACGTATCGAAATGGATTCGAGTTCGTGAAGTACGGTTGGTGGAAGGGTGGTGTATTGAAATGGGGATATCGGTGGGTGTAGTCGTGAATGATTGTTTTCGTTTTTGTGGTCGGTTTGTTTCTTGAGGTGGGGATTGTGTGGTACCCATTTCTTGTTCTTTATTGTTCTTCGTTACTTCGTTGTTTGTCGTGAATGAAATATATGGCGATAAAAGTGGCTATAACCTTGGTTTTATAGCACACAAAAGAAGTAGAAACGGAGAAAAAACTCTACTAAATTTAAAAATTTCAAGTTTCACGATTCCACGAATGCAAACACAAGAGGATAACTATGAAGTAATGATAAAATAAACTCCTTATCTACCAATATATAATTTACGAAAAAAGTATCCTAGAAAATAGAATCTAGACTAAAAGTAACTCAAAAACCAAAAGTCAAAACAAAATTACTATCGTCCAACTCCCAAGTTCAACAAATGCTCGTCAAAAGATAAACTGATAAGATAACGACAATCAATTAAACTTACCCAATCGAAACTCGCGTTTCACCGTGTTTATCGGCCTATTGAGATTTAAACTTTTTTATCTTACCCCATTCCATTCCTTTCGGCACCGTTCAACGTTATCTAATCTTTTCCTTTTAAATCTAACTACTCGTCTTTAAAACTACTTGAACTTTAGTCTTGACTCTTGATAACCTTTGCGACTTATAAAATGAAACCAAACTGACTTTTCAAAAATTTTACAAAAAAGGCTAGTGGTAAAGTGGTATCATTCGAGTTTATCAAATACCTTATTGTGCTCTAGTCATTTCATCAAATATATGTATTTATTTATACCCCAATATTTACCAACACCATACAACCAACTCTAACGCCACACCCAACCGTATCGTACCATTTACCTGTTATATCTTTTCACCATTTAAACCAACACCCAAATAACCCAAACCTCATAAAAAATAATCAATCCACAAAAAATCAACGAGGGATAATGAACATGCGAATTACGCAAATAAAAGATGCTGTAAATTTGTAACTGAAATAAAGGAAATTAAAATAGAATGTACAAAATTCAAAATACATTGTCCAATGTCCATATTCTTAAAAAAATAAAAAAATCCTACCCAAAAAAAAAACCAACCAACCAAAACAAATATAGTTCTATCATACATTCCAACCATCACCATGTTCCACCGTTTCCCTGATTTTTTATCGTCTTTCTCTGACAAACACTTGTAAACAAACAAAACTAGCCACCAAAAACACCGTAAACATGACACTCAGTTTGACTACATCCGTCCAATACGATTGAGCGTTGAATCCGAATGTAGACAGAATCACCGCGGCGGGAACCTACGAATGTCAAACCGTTGGTGAGTTAACTTCTTAACTTCTGAATTTTAAAAATTCAGGATAGAAGAGAAGGTGATAGAGGAAAGGATGAAGGATGAAAGATGGTAACATACGTCAATCACGAGACCGTATTTGGTTTCGGCTAGCTGTAAATCTTTGAGTTCATTGACGACGAGAGCTTCCAATGCGTAGTTGAAGAACGATAAATGTTTTAACCAGCGTAGGTACTCTGGTATCCGATCTACATAAAACCAAAAAAATGAAAAACGAAAAAAAGGGGGGTGGGGGGTAGAGGAGGCAAGCAACATATTAAAATTCAAGAACAAAAATGAAGAAGGTAAACTGCAAAAGGCCATTCATCAACAAACCTTTATTCAACAACAACCCCCCAAAAAGCATACTAAACAACATCACCAAAATACTAAGTAAATTAGCGACACTCAAATCTTCAATGACTATCCCCGTGAACAAACAAATACTAGCAGCCGTTAAATTGAACATAACCAAAACCAACAAGAATTTTAAAAAGATAGTGGTAACGGGGACTAAGCCGACCATATGGTAGATGATCACGCCCATCAAGAATGGGGGGACAACTCGGAGGGGGATGACGTCGAATATGACCTAGCGCGGAAACGTCAAATTTATAAAATTAGTTGTTATATCTTGGAAGAAGAAAAATCAAAGAATAGAGAAACTTACTTTTGACAAGAAATACGTGAATGGAGCATAATAATGATTCGCTCGTTCTCTCATAAACAATATCCTCTCGGCCGCAAAAACCTAATCCCAAATTCAAAACAAAAATCAAAATTAGTTACCACTCAATCCATAAGATACTTGAACCAATAACTCAAAAAAAAAAAAAGATACAAACATGCAACGAGGTCAAACAACTAAACCCGAACAACGCACAAATAAAAAAGAAACAACCCATGCGGTTCTGGAATCCGGCAATATCATTCGACACCCTCCAATACAAGAACCCACACAACACTAAATAAAAATCAACATACAACAAGTTAGAAGTCACAATCTCATCAAACGTGGACACGGGAAGAGAGTGAGAAAGAGAACGTACGAGCAACACAAATAGACAAACTGTAATGCATTAACAAGAGATACGGATTTCGATATAGATTTTTGAACGCCCGATCTGATAATATTCTGAACTGAGTAAACCATGAAGCTCGTTTAAATCCATACACGGTTGACGATTCCGACGGGTTTGATAAAGCAGAGGACGAAAAACTGTTAAACGTTGAAAATCAAAAGGTAAGGTTAATTTGATCACTCCATGGAAGGCCACAAAACAGAGGGAAACGAACCGATCCCATTCGCCACAGTATCGTTTTATTTCGGCGTCTAGCGTTTTGTATGTCTCACTATGACAATACTCGTCCACCAACATTTGTAAATGAGGCGTCGATGCCGCGTTTATGGCTTCGACACTTCCACTTTGATTTGTATTATTTCCAGAAAACGGTATATCGAGGGATAAATTCTTTGTATGTTTACCGCCTGATCCTGAGGCTGAACCGGATCCGGATCCAGAAGGGAAATATATTTTTCGTTCGGTGTCTACACCGCCGCCTAGACTTTGAGAGTTTCGTTTTCGTCGTGTTTGAGTGGCGATGAGACTGTGATTGGAAACAATACTGGCTCTCATTTTTCGGGTGAAGAGTCGTTGCTCTTGTAAGGATTTGATAGATGTGGGGTTGAGCGGTGATCGAGGAGTTTTCTGAGATGGTGATGGAAATTGAGACCCCATGGGAGACGGATCGGTGGTGACGGGGGTGGAGACCAAAGGAGAAGATTCACTGGATGAGGATTCTTCCTGGTGCGGCCTAGACGAATCGAGGTCATGGTCATGGTCATCGTCGTTGTCAAAGTCACCTACGTCCGCTCGTTCAGCGTACATGGTTAAATCGATGAGGTAATCTGCGATATTGAATCCGACGGGACACTCGAATCCTAATTTGGCGAAATGGTCTACAGCTGTTTGAGCGGGACCACTGTACACCATTTTACCACGAGAAAGTAACACTAAATGGTCGAACAAAGCATAAATATTGGAACGGGGTTGATGAATTGTGAAAACGACGGTTCGGTTGTAATTGCGGGCGAGGTTGACCAGACACTCCACGACGTTATAAGCATTGTAGGAATCCAAACCACTCGTCGGTTCATCCAGGAAAATAATGGATGGTGAAGTCACAAGTTCACATGCTATAGAGACTCTTCGTTTTTCTCCACCAGATATACCGCGAGAACCTGGAATGAATAGCACAGATATTGTGATTAATACCGGCATACCGCATAACGCAACAGAGTTGTCAGAGTTTACCTGGAGACCCAATCCGGCTATTAGCGATTCTCAAGATTCCCAATTCCATCATCGTATCCCTCACTCTAGTACGTTTAGCTTCAAAACTCATATCCCTCGGCAACCTCAGTAAAGCACTATACATAATCGTTTCTTCAACAGTTAACGTTCCCATCAATGTGTCTTCTTGATCCACAAATCCAATGATACGTTTAAATTCGTTGTCGGCCAGTGCTTTCCCGTTCACGTAGATTTCTCCAGAAACGGTACCCGTTTTGTTACGGCGGGCGAGGATATCGAGAAAAGTGGATTTACCGGCACCTAAACGAGTAGGGATCAGTAAATTACTAAACATTACTCAGTACCAAACAAGTTTGGAGGAATAAAATTACCAGAAGCACCTATTTCCGTGAGAATAAAATAATATTTAGTTAGTAGAAACCCATTTATTGCCCCGTAAAGGGACATCATTCAACAACATATACACAATATGAGCCAATAACTCACCCATGATAGCCATCACTTCACCGGGTTTCACGGCTCCCTGAATACCGTACAGAATCTCTTTATTACCGATTTGGTAGGTGATATCTCGAAACATCAAGGAAGCGGGAACGTGATCATCCATCAATTTGTCCATTTCGTCATCTGCGTTGAGTTGATTATAGAGTTGAGATCTTTTTCGTCTGGCGAAAGCGTAAACAGCTGGGACATCGCGAAACCGGGGTGGTAGGGAGTAAGAGAACAGAAGAGGAATATGAGAATGTTTTAAGGAAGGTGGACATTACCTCCAAAAGTGACAAGCATCAAGGTAAGTACACTGACGCTAATGATAATGACGGCGGGTGCGCCACTTGGAGGTGGCGGTCTCTGCTCATACAAGAGTCAGGTTAATAATAATTCTCGAATTAAAAATGATATTGATCAAGATGCCAAAAAATCAGAGCCAGACAACGAACCGTGAACCCCGGAACTTGACTGATGTGTAGACATTCGCCGCTTTTACAATCCAAACTGATAAAGTCATCACCAAAGACTTGGTTGATCAAATCATTCATTCCGGGTTCCCGAAATTTACAGTTCGAGTCATATTTGCAATTGAATGTACCGGGTCCCCTAATTTCTTGTTCGAGAAATTCAGTGATATCGATACTGTTTTCTTTACCGCACAACAGCTCGCCTGGCACACAGCGACACGAGACGCTTTGACATTGATATGTTGGAATGGAAGGGTCGGGATTGGAGACTAATTGAGGGCGTAGAGGTGATGTGTTTTAAAACAAGATTCACGTTTGGTCAAATACGGGTTTTGAAGATACATTTTGGGGATAATCAAAAAAGAAAAGGAGTAAACTTACGTTCTTTTATATTACATCCGGAGAGACCGCAGTAAAATGATTCAACCCCGCCGACCCAGACTGTAAATGAATAAGTAAGGAACGAGAAATGAAAAGAGAATGAAATTGTCAAGTGAGCCAATCGGTCCCATATAGACATAGGCAAAGGCATCCTAGTAAAGGCTACATACACTGAAAACTGCAGGAAGCTTCTGTTCTGTTGCAATTAAAAGTGACTTCTGGTGTATTGTTGGGTCCCAAGAGTTCCAACATTGAATTGATTTTGGGATTCGTGACTTTACATATTTCGAAATTTTCGCTGACGGCGACTGGATTTTTGTAACAAGTTCCGTTTTGTCCAGTAGGGACCATACTGTCGCAGACAGAGTCTTGGGTGCACACTAGCAGAGGATCGCATTAGAAAGCCGGGAGATTTAAGGGAATAACGTGCGTGCGTGTTCGCGGGTAGGGATGCGTCAGTGGGAATAAGGGGAAAAGTTTAATATATTTGGTCATGGAAAATGTTTTGCTCATCGCAATTGGATATGTTGTTGAAGATTGTAGGAATTATAGTGCATACCGTTACAGTTGATCCCAGCCCAGCCCTCTTTACATTGACAGGAGGGACCTTCTCGAATTGGACGATTGACACCATCGGGTAGAGCGCCGCACACTAGAGATGGATGGAGATGAGCGATCCGGTTTTGATGAATCGAGAAGGATTGTATGAAGGGGTTTTAAAAAGAGGATATATTCAATTTACCAGGTTTAGAGCAATCGGGGCCGCCAAAGCCGGGAGGGCAGTCGCAGAGGCCTGTAAAGTTATTGCATGAGCCAAAGTTGAGGCAGGAGTAGCGTGGGAGGAGGCAGTTGAAGCAGTCGCAGTCTGGGTTGGCGAGCTGTTGATGGAGGTGTTGCTGGTGGAGTAGGTTGAGGAAGGGGTTGTTGTTGGCAGTGGATGAGGTAGTAGAGTTGGTGGTGGAGGATGAAGAGGAGGGGTGAGTGGAGAGGGAGTGGGGCGAGGGCATCCCGTTGTGGACAGTGTACAGACAGTAGAGTGGGTATAGAGTGTGTATAAGATAGAGTAGAGCGGAATGGATAGTTATTCTGACAGAGAGGGCATCTTGGCATCTTCACTCTGCAGTCACTGTTCAAGGTGCGTACGGAATGGAATGAGGGCATCCACGTGACTTCCATTCCCTCTTCTCTTGCTCTACTCTACTCTGATTCTCTCTCTGGTTCTTATTCCAATCTACTATACTGTACTGTTACACTCTCTCTTCCCAACCGCATCTCTCTTCCCGACCACCCATCTCTGTTTTAAAACAATCTTACACCAACTCAATGCACATCACGCGACTCGCCTGGACAACTCTCTGCCATCTCTGCTGCCGAAGCATATGTACATCCGCAGTACAGACAATACAAATGCTCTCTCCTCAGATACTCCAACACAACCCCCAGTTGCTGTGGTGCCTACAACCAGTGCGGTAGAACAACACAAAATCAGCAATCGAGTCAACAACCTACTCATCCAATAGGAATAAAAACTCACCTGCAGTGCCTCAAATCGCTCAGATTCCGTAGGTTCCGCAACATTGGATAACTCTTTGCCTTCACCTACCTCTTCTCCCATCGCTATTCGCTTCCGCCTCTGTGTCTCTGAATCGTTTTCCGCCTGTCCCGTCTCTGTCCCGTCCCTCTCGCTTTCCTCATCGCCGCGTTTCCGTTTGCTCCCGGTTTCCAAAGACTCAATAGCACCCTGACTCTGATCAAACACACCTTCTCCCACAGTCACTGAAGATTCGTACAAGGCTTCTAATGGCCTCACCATTTGTGGCGGCGGTGCACGAGTATCGATATCTTCCGGATAAGCCACCGTCTCTATCTCGTCCGGTTGACGTTGAAGTGGCCACAGATATTGATGTGATGTGATCCCCTAATATTCAAATAAAAATAAAAATTTCTGTCGGTTGACAACTGCAAATATATGATAACAAATGGCAGAAAAAAAGACCTCAACAAACCTTTATGCTGTCAAGATGATGTATACTCTTCCTCCCAGAACGGACATCGTATTCAATCCTGCATCAATAAACGTTTAAATCAGCACTTTTACATCACTGAATCAAATCAAGGACTATAAATAAATTACTGTTTAAGAGCCTCTTTACTCCTCACAATTTCAACAAACTGATCTTGCGTAACTTGCATCGTTTTCTGTTTCCCTTCCTCTACGGCTTTCAGTCGTCTCTCGATTTCTTCTTCTTTACTCAACGCTCCCAACCCAAGGTTCCTCTCTCTCACAACAACTTTTATCGGCTCAGCAATCCCTTCACCTTGTTTCCCCAACCCTTTCCCACTTTGGAAATTAAACCCCATCTTCTGCAACAACTTGGCACCAACGTTATCGCTCGGAATAGGTCTACTCAACGACGCTTGAATCTCTGCTTTTTCGTCCTTCTTTTTAGGTTGTTTCTTGGCAGAATCGAGTTGCTTTCGAAGTCGTTTGTAACTATAGGACTGACTTTTGATCGACTCGGACGGATCAGGAAGGGAGAGAAACTTGTCGGATAAGTAATCGTCTTCCTCGTCCTCGTCGTTGTCGGCGGCCCGAGGAGATTGGGTGGAAGTAGAGGCTGCTTGTTTCGAATTGAATACGGACCGTTTCGACATTATGCTCTACATTAATATAGTACCAATTGCGTTGTTTCAAAATCGAGAGAAAAAGTTTTGATATAGATTTTGAATGAGGGCACTGAGTGAGGTGGCTGAATGCGTTTGGAAATTGTTCAGAATTTGAATGATACGCTCGGACAAAAGTAATTTAAAAAGAGACCAAAGCTATGTCTCATGAAGCACATATAAACTTTCCGTCTTGTAAAGCACTTGCGCTTACCATCCCCGACAGCTTTTCATGAATTGTAGCCAGCTCCATTATCTTGAAGGCTTGCTGCTGATCCGTGTCCAGCGATTAAGAGCGGTGGTTAAAAGTGATATAGAAACCACTTTGTTAATGATGCACCATCCACATTCCTCTTGCATGATGAATACATAAGCAGCTATTGATCTAGAATTACAACTAAAAAGAAAGAAATCAAAGTTCATCCGAGTTTTAAATATATTTTCTAATAACGAGTCAGTTTACCGACGCAGCGGAACCCGCTTTGTTCGCTCTTTCTCTCTCGTCATCAACATCTGAAATAAACCATCGATTCCTTCATCTCTACTCGAAGTACACCATCAAAAACCCACAGCATTTCCTCATCCTATTCACCGTCATCTCAATCCGAATCTGCGTCCACGGTTATCGAATTTCCCAGCACCCAAATGACGTCGCCTCCACTCACCGTTGACTTTGTCAGGCGGTGGGATACCACCAAAGTTCAGGATTGGTTAAAAGAAAACAAGTTGTCAAAGTATACCAAAGTATTCAAAGGTAAATTTTATCTCCTGAATCCCAAAACCTAACCGTTGTATATGGAATGAGACAATCGATGAATGAAAACCGTCTACCAGTCTTTAAAGTTTGTTTCATGTGTCTAAAATCTTATTTACATTGCACTCTATCTCTAGAAAACGACATCACCGGCGAAATTCTTCTCGAATTAAACCACAAATTTTTGAAAGAACTCAACATCTCTTCAGTCGGTGACCGAGTCCGAGTATTAGTAGCCATTAAAAACCTTCGAACTTCATTATTCCTCTCATCTTCCACTTCCTCAACTCACTCTCTCCCCAGCCAAACTCCAGTTTCCCCACACTCACCACTGTTTAGTCCAACCAGGCAAAAAGGTTCAGTGACACCCGAAAATGGAATGTTGTCTTCGCATAACAATTCAAAAGAAAGTTTGGCTCCTCCTACGCCTGGGAAAGATTGGAAATTTTCATTGTCGAGGGGATTATTTGGAATGGTGGAAGCTACACCGGTAAATACGACAGAGAATAAAGAAAATAGTAGTAGCTTGGAAAGTAGTCAATCCAGTATGAAGGTGATTATCTCATCATCAGCATTCACTTTCAATAAGGTTTGGATCTAAATAGCATTTATCTTTCGTGCAATTAGAGATCTGAATCGGGTATCATGGCTATGGATTTCGTTAAACAACATTGTCTCAAAGTAACGGGGGAAGATGACCAAACTCGTATCGTCAATATACAACATTTCACAGACGCAAAGAGCGTGATCGAAAAGATTTTACAGAAATTTAATATACAAGATGACCCAGACGTGTATTGTATATTTGTGACTAGCTCTCAACAAGGCGCTGGTGAGTTTTCTTTTTCTTTTCCATTCTTCAAACATTCATAAACTCACCGTTATGATTTCAAGCCCACGCCCTCACGGATGAAGAATTGATAGCAATATGTCGGGACAGTGAACGAGTGGAACGAGAAAAATTGATTCTACGGAAAAAGCATCTACCATTTACGTCACAATCTGGGAGTCATAAAGGTCGTCAAAAGGTAGCCAAATTGGAAAACTTTTTCGGAGAACGAGTACCTGAACCACCACCACCTAAAACGAGAAACACGACACAAACGAAACTGAAGAATTTCTTTGGCGAGCGACCTCCCTCTGAATTGATTAGTTCCAATTTAGCAGAATTCTTCCCTAAAAACAAAATCGAGAAATGGGAGCAACGTAAATCACGGTCCATTCGTAAACGAAACGCCAATTCCATGATTTCATCGGTCTCAACCAACGTCTCCGAATCCTCAGAAGCAGATTTCTCAGCCGACTATTTCAACTCTTTACAACTCTCGTCCAGCAAAAATCAATCTCAATCTCCATCCGCCACTTCCACAATCTCACAATCACCATCTTCCACACTCCAAAGACGAAAACCGTTACCACCATCTGAACCTATCCCCGCACCTATCGCGCCTCCACCCACGTTCCTTCCCCCCGAACCACCCACTGTAACCGTTCAGAATTCAAGTACGAAACCAAAACCGAATATCGCGCCGCTCAAAATCGTTAGTCCGGCGGGTGAATCTTCTTCGTCGTCGTCGAACGCGTCGCATTTGTTGTCAGCCAAAACGACCGGATCGAGCACTAACTTGCGAAGTCCATCAGAAACAGATTTCGCAAATCAAAGTGGAAGTGGTTCCGAACCACAAAGTCCGACGTCACCGGCCAGTAAGTTGATTTCTATTTAATCCTTGCCTCATCAATTAAGTTGTACCTGACCCAATTTTCTTGAAAATTTTTACTGCTACTGTAGATCCAGGTATCGTCAAATGGATGAAAGGTGTCATGATTGGTCAAGGTTCATTCGGGTCCGTATTTCTGGGTATGAATGCGCTCAGTGGGGAATTGATGGCGGTGAAACAAGTTGAATTGGCCGCGGAGAATGATAATCCCGGACAAGAACGGAAAAAGATGATGGTTGAAGCTCTACAACGGGAAATTTCGTTACTCAAGGATCTTGATCATCCGAATATTGTGCGATATTTAGGTACATATGTTGAATTCGTGATGTTCTGGTTACCCATGTCGCCATTTTATCACTTATTAACTCGCTTGTAACACGTTTCAACAATTTTTCACAGGCTCTCAGATAGACGAAACGTATCTCAATATTTTCCTCGAATACGTTCCCGGTGGATCGGTTGCCTCACAATTAGTCACATGGGGACCCTACGAACCTGCGTTGATTAAAAAGTATTTGAAACAAGTGTTACTGGGTTTAAATTATTTACATGAGCGGGAAATTATTCATAGAGATATTAAAGGTGCTAATATATTGGTGGATAATAAGGGGAGTTTGAAAATTAGTGATTTCGGGATATCAAAGAAAGTTGAAAATGGTATGAATTTTTTTAGCAGACTATTATTTTGAATACTACCATTCCACAACTTGTTGTCACTCACTCTATTGTTTTTCTTTTTACCTTTACCCAGAAATCATGTCCCTCGGTCCTTCACAATCTCAAGGTCTCCAAGGCAGCGTCTACTGGATGGCCCCCGAAGTCGTCAAACAAATGCGATACACTCGTAAATCCGATATCTGGTCTCTCGGTTGTCTCGTTCTAGAAATGTACACCGCTACTCATCCTTGGCCTAATTGTGGTCAGGTGGAAGCGATTTTTAAAATTGGGAGTTACTGTGTACCCGAGATACCACAAAATATTGGAGACGATGCTAAAGAGTTTTTGGATAAAACGTTTCAGTTGGAGTATTTAGATAGACCTAGTGCGGAGGCGTTGTTGATGCATCCGTTTTTGACGGGGGTGTGAAGTTAAGAGTGGGTCTCGTTGTTTTTACAGAGAATAACACATCGTGATGTGAGAATAATAGTTTATATAATTTGTTTAATTATTTTATATATTCGTCACTGTAAATTACAGTCGTCAAGTAAATAAGTACCACCATTATGTCATAAATTCATTCCCTTCTTAATCTACTCTACTCCATCCGAAAAATGTTAGGCCACATAATTAGAAAATCCAACAATTCAAAATCAGAATATTCACAGCTTGAAAATGATATATCTAAAATAGCTAGATACAAATTAATCAACTTCCTAATAATTAAAAATACACACAACGATTTAAACATCCATGGTCCCGTCGATGCCAATTCCAAACTTCTGAGTCACATGATTTTTTATCGCTTCAATTAAAGCTTTATCCGTTAAAAAAACGATCGCGTCGAGGGCACCCTATTTAAAATTGAAAATGGAAGGAACGGGAATTGAGTTAACGTGGGAATGAAAGAAAAAGATGGAACTGGGTAGAATCATGTTTACTTGTGCAGAGAAAATAAAGTATTCGGTGATATAAACTGGGAATCTGTATTCACCAGTAGCGATTGCATAAGTCTAGAAACATTAAAAAAATAGTTAATAATAGTACCCAGCAATTTCCAAGGTTTCATTAAAATATTGGTGAACTCGTGCAAACTTACTTCAACGATAATCATGGTTCCTTGACAAAGTAACAACGTAAGAGGGTACAATACCAATCTACTTGCTACTCTCCCGGTATCAATTTTTTGGACACCACCCATTCCTGTAGTCTGTGTGACACCCAAACCACCAGAAACAGTTAAAGAAGGTGAAGTATTAGATTTAGTTGCCTCGCTGGATTTTTTAGATCCGGAACCATCATTTGAGGATTTAAAATTGATGAGGTTATTGGTTGTAATGAGTTTACGAAGGACGGCGAATACAGTGAAACAGGAAGATAACCAGGTTAATGCAATCCAACCGTATAGACAAGTCCATTGGAGAATGAGTGCCGTTGAAGGGTTTAATTCAAAGTTAAACCAACATAAATTTTCCGCTGTAGTTTAAGAATGAAAAAGAAAATTAAAGAGATTTGTTAATGGATTTTTTAAAAAATGTAAAAGGTTGTTTGGATGATAGGGTACAAAGTACAAACCGGTTGACCAACTGTATCCTTTAAAACCGATTGGTATAGCTGCAATGATCGTCGAAATAGCCATCACAGTGATTGAATGTTTTCGAATATTCAACCCTTCACTCGTCGCACTGTTCGATAAAAATACCATTTGTAAATGCTGATGGTAAAAATACAAGTCAATAACCACTTCGACTTTAAGTAAAATTGATCAACTTATTGTCCTGTGATGTTTTAGGAGACATTTACCAGATTAATGCCTAACACAAACCCCATTACACAAAGGGACGTGAATGCGTATCCCCACATTAAAAAATCACAAACAGAGGAATTCGACGGCGGACCGGGACTAAACGAAAGTGTTTCGGACATGAAATGACAAAACGCATCTGACAAGCAGATAAGAACGCTAATTTGAATTAACAGTAATCCGAGTTAGTTGGTACTGGTAAAGTCGACCAATGCTGTAATATAAACTTAAAGACCGAATAATGTGGTAGAATGATTAAATAATACTGTTACCTAAGTACTGTTACTTTTCTTTTTGAGAACGCTGCATCAATTTTACGTCCGTATAAAAATATTATGCAGGCTATGAAACAAAGGAATATAGAGATAGTATTGCCGGTGTGAAAAATCTTTTTTAGAACACTGACTTCGGTTTCGTCGAGCGTGATATCGTCGATGTTTGTGCCAGACATTGTAATATTGGCTCAGTATTTAGGTAACGTAGTCTAAGATATGTGCGTCACGGATAGTTTGAAGAAGAAATTACTTGTGAGACCGGAACTGGAGACCGTAGGTAGGACCTAGAGGCAGTTGGAGCCAGAGGCTGCCAGAGGCCCGCAGAGGCAAAAAATTTGGAAATTCTGGGACAATGATAAATGTCATCCATATGTCTCTTTTGTGTTTGGCTGTCAACTGTGCTTTGTTCATGAACGAACTCCAGTAAAACGGATACCAGTCAAGTACATCACGACATGAAGACTCTGTCTCGGCCCTCGGAGTTCGGAGTTCGGACTGCCGACCGTCGTCACTCGTCAGTACTCTCAGTACTCAGTAGTGCTTCGCATTCTTCAGAAAAGAAAAGGGGTGGAGCTGCCGAGCTATGAGGAGCACTTCATTTGTATGAGAGCCAAAGGCGGTGTAGACAGCATGACCAGACCCTGCCATACCTAGCTGTACTCACGGTCTATCGGCGACGTTGGCACTGTCCGCAGACCTAGCACTACTCTTTAGAATTAGGAGGAACAAATTCCACACGAGCATTGCGTGTTTCGTTATTCGCGTCTCCACTACGAACAAGAGTTTAGAGAACTCGCACCAGTATGTTCAAAAGAAATATCCGATGATTTCGACCCCACCAACACGCATTTGATGAGACTCATCCGTTTGTGTTTTTGTCGTAAATTGATCAACTTGCCAGCCTGCCTTTTGTCTCTCAACTTCAGTAACCAATCCATTTGATATTTCAACCACCTTACCTCCTTCAGCGACTTTTCCTTCACTTTAACTAGAAAACAAATGGAAGTTTGGAGAAGAATTCATGAGACAAACATTAAACGTAGTTATTCCCTTGTATTGACTTATTTATTTCGTTAGTATCGCACTCGTCATATCACCCAACACGCGGATATGCATGTATCCTGTCTGGACTTCTCACATCATAAGTATGTATTCTTTAAGAACTTTAACCTTCTGGCAATTACTTAAATATTAGATTGAAGTAATACGATTTATTTCAAACGCCAATTTTGAACCCATGAATGAAAAATACATACCGTCTGACCAACCATATCCGTCAAATGCTAATGGTATAAAAGATATTATTGCGGAAAGTGTCAAGGTGATAATAATGTGTTTCTGGATATTTAACCCTTCACTTGTGGCGCTGTTGGACAGAAAAACCATATATAGGTGCTTTAAAATAAATAAAAACATTGTTAGTTATTCTTCCCAGCAATCAACATAGAGAGTGCAACAGTCGTTTCGTTGCCCGTAATAGGACTTTGAATCTACGATAATAACAAGATACTGTATTACCAAGTTTACCCCGACAACAAATCCCATAGTAATTAGACAGCTGAATGTGTAACTCCACATTAAGGAGCCACAAACAGCACCGCTAGAAGGCCTCTCGGGGCTGACATTAAGAGTTGTAGAAAGTATATGGTGAAAAATCAGTTAGGCAAACAAGAAAACTAAGAATAGTCTTTGTCAATGGCATCAATTGGATTTTTACTTTTAGAATTTACCTGAGTACAATCATTATTTCTTAATGAATGCGGCGTCAACCTTTTTTCCATAGACAAAAACCGAGCATGCTGTGAAGCAAAGTATTATCGATATAATATTGACGACTTGATCAACGCTGTCTAAAATCCGGACTTCAATTTCATCGAGAGTTATATCTTCAATATCATTCATTATGCCGAATTGTATTTAGCGAAAAAAATATCGACGGTTTACTCCTTAATTTCGATAACGCGAGAAAGTCGATAACCTAGGCTTCTGGATGCAACTTTTCGAAAAATAAGAACGATCATTGCTGGTTCATATTTTAATTCCGCTAACCTAATGTAGTGTGGCACAAATTCTTCAGTGCTATAATGCATAACATGCCTCGTCAGTCAGTGCCTTCTGCAAATTGACATGAAAAAGTCGACTTACAGGGGTAGACAATTGGAAGTATTTGGGACACTTTTTGCTTTCAGAATAACTTTTAAACTGATGATGTTGATGTCAGCTCAAATAACCATATATTAATAGAAGAATTAGTAATGCATTGTATCTGAATTCTGGAATATTTGATAGTTATATATTCTTCTGGAAACTGATAAAGTAACCCATAAGTTACCTATGCTTTATTGCTGCTCTGTAATTTCTGGGCTATGAGTATTTTAAAGCTTTGAATAAGACTGCGATCTGATAGAAAAACTAATGCATTCAAGAATCCCTACTCATCAATCGATATGTCAATTGGATTTATCCAAATAATGATTTAATTTATTAAAAACCAAATGCATCGTCACTTATAGGCGATAATAACGTACCTGGCCTCCTAGAAAGATATATTCAATCAAGTATGGAATGAATCTGTATTTACCAGTGATTAAGGATTCGGACTACAGATGGAACACGTCAACAAGGCAGAGGCTGACAATTGTCAGATTTTAGAAACGGCGACTTACATCGAGGATAATCAGTATCCCTTGGCAAAGCAATAAAAATATTAATCTACTAGCAACTTTAGCTGTATCAATTTTTTTGACGGCTAAAATTGGCCATGAAGTCAAGATACTTTCAGTAGTCGGTTGTGTAGATAAATCCATTTTGGTGGTTGCTGAACTACATCTAGTTGGGCTGTTCCTAATAATTATTATTGACTTTTCTCGATTGGCCGTTACTAACTTCCGTAGAACAGCAACAACTGTAAAGCACGAGTAGAGCCATATCAGTGTAGTCCACCCATACAGGCAACCCCATTGGAGAACCAGGCCAGCAGTTGGTTCTGACTGAAGGCTGAACCAGCAAATTTATTCAGCTGTACATTTACAGACAATAGGTCAATGAAAGTTTGTGAAGAATAGTTTCGTATTTACGAACCATCTGACCAACCGTACCCTTGAATGCCAAAGGTATGGAGCTGCAGTGGCGGAAATTGTTACAGCAGCAATTCTGTGTCTTCGGACATTTAACCCTTCACTTGATGCGGAGCCTGATAGAAAAATCATTTGCAAGTGCTTTACATTAATAGAATTGTAGTTAGCTGCCTCATTAGTTATTTCGGTTGTTATTCTCTATATTTCTGACGGAATTACTTTTATAGATGTAAAAGATGGTTTACCAAGTTCACCCCGGCAATCATTCCCATCGACATTAAGCAGCTTAATGTGTACCCCCACATAAGAGATTCGCACACGAAGTCACTCAGTGGTTCTTCCGGAATGAGATTAAGAGACATAGACAATACGTGGAATAGTAAATCAGAGGAACATATGATAAAACTGAGAGAAATGGTTATGACTCTATGATTCTTCCAAAAACCCAAAACATTACAACAATTTTAAATCTTAAAAGTTATTTTATTTCTTGAATATGGGGCATCAAGTTTTCGCCCGTATAAAAATACAATGCATGCTACGAAGCAGGCCAATATTGATGTGATATTAGCAGTTTGGTCGACACTATCCAAGATTGCGATAGCAATTTCGTCAAGAGCGAAATCGTTGGAATTTGTTTCTGTCATTATCCAAATTTGTCTTGAGTATTGAGATAGTTAAAAAATTTGAAAGAGAGGAAATAAAGAATTTTAAAGAGCGGAAAGTTATATCATATATGCGCATGGGATAAAATTTTGACCGCATAGACTATTTGCATCATGAATGTCGATGGCACAATTGCGAGCTGGCCCAGTGTTAAAGAGATAATCTGTGTGCTGAGAAATGATTTGTAAAATGACCTGGGCTAGGTCTGGGGCAAAGAATTAACTTTGCGGAATCGCGCAGAGAGCGACGATGTCTCCATCAGTTTAAAACTTCAACAACATTCCCACACACATTGTTTCATAAGTATATCATTCTTGGGCCAGTCGTGTCTCCAGTAACGCCCACTCGCCCAGGCCTCTGACCTGATAGAGAATTACTAATTCACTGGCGTGTAAGAACTAGTGTAGCACCACTTTACAACTCTTGCACTCCTCCCCATGCCACGCAAAATGGCAAGTCAATTATAGGTAGATTCTATGTAGCCAATCGCATTTATAGTGGATGGGAACAAATCCCCAACAGCTCATGAGTTTTACCTCGATGGTTGATTCAGGAAATTCCCCGTTTAACAAAGGAGCTGATATTATTTCATTGAAAAAGGGTGGTGTCCTAGAAGTTGCCATTCACCACTGAATCGCGGACCCTGATGAGTCATGGGCAATTTTACTTTAGCATATTGTGCTGATCTGTATCCAAAGTTACGTGCTTCAAACTGATGACGGATATGTCATCGCCCATACCATCCTATTTTCAAATTTGATTGAACAAAAAAAAATATCCAAATGCTTAATCAAAACAATTGATACTTTGGGAAGCGTTATAAGAATCCCTAAATGATAATTCGGTCTATATCGGCTCAAACCCGTTTCGCTTGCTATTCATTCATAATTAATAAAGATTAGGTGTGCACATATAATGATGGAGTATCAGGTTCACTCGTCATCCGAAGTATCAATCTTTAATTTCTGCTTCTGTTAGTCTATTTGTCTTGGTTAACTGATGTACCTGCCTCCGACATTCGCGAACCTTCATTCAAGCCGAAAAATGCTCCCAGAAGATGACGGTTTAGACTTTATTGGCCTAGTATTCGGCGAAACATATTCTGCCTGAAGGGTCGTTCGTTTGTGGCCAACTGCAAATGAATTTTATTTATGGGCAATTATCGGATACATTTGCGGTACCATATAAATTGAGAGTAGACAACCATGTTTCTAACAGCAATAATTAAATCCGTAGTCTTCTTTTACGAGGGGCTAATATTTACACTACTCTTTTTACTGGGCCAACGTTGCAGCAATAACTCTTTAAACCATTGCATAATATTTCTGTCGGTTAAAAAGACAAGTCCATCGAAGAAGCCCTGTTCAAGAAAAGACAAGAATTTATTTAGTGCTAGTCACTTGGACCTTGAATTCAATTTTCACTTCTATTTGGTCAACAGTTTCTACGAAAAGTAGTTCGCGTACCTGGCCCGATAGAAAAATATATTCAATGACGTACGGAAGAAATCGGTATTCACCGGTAATAGTTGCGGTTGTCTGAATATCAAACAAAAATTAACAATATTAGCAAAACATTGTTCGTATACATAGGTTGATAAGGTGAAACATAGGACACTTACCTCGACGATTATCATTGTGCCTTGGCAAAGCAGAAGGATAATTGGATACAAAATCAATCTACTGGCAACTTTAGCTGTATCAATCTTTTTACCCCCAGCCTTGGAGGATCTAGAGGAGTTGTTAGATACAGAGGGCTGTGGTTGTGATAAACCATCGGTTGCAGTTCTCGAGTTATCTTTGATGGAGCTACTTTTGAATGTTGACAATTGAAAGAACTTTTCTCGATTGGCTGCTACCAATTTCTTTAAAACAGCAAACACAGTGAAAAATGAAGAGAGCAATGTGAGTGAAATCCAACCGTACAAGCATGTCCATTGAAGAACTAGCGCAGTAGTTGGATTTAATTCAAAGTTAAACCAGCAGAGTTGCTCAGCTGCGTGGACGAAGTGGAGCGGTTCACGAAAAGGGTGTCAATACAGAAAATATGAAAAGAGCTGAGTTCATGACTAACCGTTTGACCAACTGTATCCTTTAAACGCCAAGGGTATGAAAGCTAAAATTGAGGACAGAGCCAGTACTGCTGCCGTGTGTTTCCGAATGTTCAATCCATCACTTGCTGCGTTGCTAGATAGGAAAACCATTTGCAAATGCTTAGAATAATATATGTCAGCATTTATGTCGGGAACATTATATATAGTTTAAGTTCATGATAGTCATATATACCAAGTTTACACCAACGACAAAGCCCATTGATGTAAGACAGCTGAAGGTATATCCCCACATTAGAAATTCACAAACTGAGTCGCTAGATGGTTTTTCTGGGCTGATACCAAGTGAAATTGATAGTATATGGTAAATGCAATCGGAGAGACACACAAGAAAACTGAGAAGCGCGATTTTCAGTCAGTCGGACGTGCAGAGAAATGGTAGACTCGTTTGATGTACTGTATGCTAACGTATATCTCTATACCTTAGGACAGTCATTTTTCTTTTAGTAAATGCGGCATCAACTTTTCGTGCATACAAAAATACTACGCATGCTACGAAACTAAGCAATATAGCCATGATGTTGATACTTTGGTTAATTTTTCGCAGAATGCCAACCTCGGTTTCGTCGAGGGTGATATCATCAATGTGCGTTTCAGACATTCTCAGTTGCCTGCTTTGTTGGATGTGGTTAGTGGTAGAGTAATTAGTGCTAGTCGAAGACACGAAAAAAGAAAGGGGTTTTGATTGACCGAAAGAAAAGGCGGGGGAGCCGAGATTTAAATCTTGATATTTCAACACATTACTAAAGGCTAGATGGATTTGAGTCTCGAATAACTGAAGTCTGGAGCCACATATGTTCGCGAACTCTCGCGACTCGATCTTCTTGGTCTTCGTGCCAATACTATTTCTGAGGATCGACTCAATCGGTGCAATCATTTCCGTCTTCTTGAGGCGCTGACGTGACTGGAGAAACTTCCAGGAACATTTGCGTGTAGTGTCTATATCGAGGAAGCTCATGAATGTAAAATAATTAATGTAGAATTCCTGCGATCCTCCCCGGCCCACGCAAGATGGCCAGGCAATCCCGATCGAACTTCGGAATTGGAACGTCAACCTTTGAGATCGAGGTGGTTCGTCGAGCCCGGATGAAAAAAAAACTTCATCCGGTTCAGAAGAGGAGGCGATATTGCTTCAGTTACCATAATCGCCGAATATCGAACCGTCATAAACAATTGCAAGTTCAACACAATCGCATCTACGATTTCTGTGTCTGTAGTAACGTGATGGCAATTGCGCATTCGTAGGAATAGTAATACCTCCCTTGTTTTATTGAATACATTTGAATTCGATTTTCGAAGAGCGGAAATGGAAATCAGACCATTGTGTTAATACTGTGGAAGTGCTATACGAAGGAGCCCTTTTCATCAAATTACAGACTAGTCCGATTCATATATGAAGATATGTGTAGAAAGTAAAATTTATAATATGAAGTGGTAGTCTTACTCATGACTCGAGTTATCTATCCCCACTTCTGACTTTTTCTCGATTCGCGGGGCTTGCTTCCGAAGCGACTTTTCGTTCAAGTCAAAAAATCTAGTGAGACGATGACCGTATTGAATATGCAATCTTTTGGCAAATCCATTTCCGCTTATTCGTATTTATCCAAGCGTTTTTTCTCCATAAATGTTCGATTGCAGCATCAAAATCCATTGGTAGTGTCTTAGTCTCTTTTCCAACGCCATGGGTTCCAGTTGCAAATCCAATTATAACGCATTTTCATATATATCTAATCAAATTTGCACACTGATCGATAGGGATTACCTCAAAAAGGACCGCCAGGAATCGCACATCGAATGGCGAAGGGATTGCCAGTTAAAAAGCCGATAGACGGAGTAAAACATATCATCGCAGTGGCATCCGGGAAAGGCGGTGTGGGGAAAAGTACCGTCGCAGGTATGAAGTACTTTGTTACATAAGAGCATCTGTTGGTTGTTATCTTGTTTTCATAAATCCATTGTTGATCCTCATTTCTCTTATTATCTTTCGTTGTTTACCCTGGTTCCTGCCGTGGCCCAGTCAATTTGGCAGTCTCTTTATCAAATCTTCAACAAAAGGTAGGACTACTGGATGCAGATTTATTTGGTCCGTCGATACCTAGAATGACGAACCTAAGCGGCGAACCTGAATTGACTTCCCGTAGGTATCTCTTGCCTTGACTACGGCTGAGATTGGGAAATAACCTTTCCACCTCACCTAATAAGAGAACAAACTACGACCACTTCAGAATTACGGAATCAAATGCATGTCTATGGGTTTTATGGTTCAAGAAGATAACCCGGTAGTGTGGCGAGGCTTAATGGTCATGAAAGCCTTAGAACAGCTGATAAGAGATGTCGATTGGGGTGAATTGGATATCTTGGTAATTGATATGCCCCCAGGAACGGGTGATACTCAGTTAACTATTTCACAGCAAGTGCCTTTGGATGGTATGGTGCAGATTACAACTATGACTGTTGATATGTCGTTTTAATTTGCATTTGAAGCTAAGACTGACCTCATGTCTAGGCGCCGTTATCGTATCGACACCTCAAGACATTGCACTGATTGACGTTAAAAAAGGAGTGAATATGTTCCGAAAAGTCGATGTACCGGTAAGTGCGAAAGTTTATCTTTGTTACTCCGTTTCAAAGAATTGAAATTCACTAAATGTATTATGGTCTGATCCGCTTAATTAGATATTTGGAGTAGTGGAAAATATGGCTTACCACCTTTGTCCCAATTGTTCTCACAAGTCACATATATTCGGAAATCACTCAAATCTTGTCAAGTCTCTCTCGACGTTACAAGATAACATCGAAGAAGGAAGCAATAATCAAGGTACATCTAACAGTAAAAATGGAGTGCAAGTCATTGGGCAAATACCATTAAATGAGGATATTTGCGCTCTTAGTGACGCTGGGACGCCAATTGTGGTGATGAAAAGAGGGAGTGAAATTGAAAAGGAATATAGAACTATTGCTGAAAAAGTGTTAGGTCTCTTGAGCAACAAAAAATGAACTCATCTGTCCCGACAAATGAGCAATAGGTATAACAAACAGCTAGTTAAGGATTTTTCGATCAACTTTCTAGTCAAATCGTAACCTCTCAGCGGCGAATGTGGTAGCCGTGGTTGATTTATGTAGCTGTAACGTAATGTTATAAATTTTATTTAATACATGTGGAGTGGGCGATACTTACAACGATAAGCTTATCTCGTGTTTGAAGTCTTAATTTCCTCCTGTTCCGGAGTCCCGACTAGACCTTTTGTCAGAATGGATTGACTCATACTATGCTGCTTGGAATAAGTGATACCAGCTCTGTGCAGATGAAAATTGAGTCCGTCCTATCCTTGTCCACTTTTTATGGAAAAATGTTCTGAATAGAATGGACGACTGTGCTCCTGAGTCTCAGTGCTGAGATAAACAGGTCCCCACACGAGTCCAAATGTTCTCCTTGCTCCTCAATACAAAGAATGTTCTAGCGATATCGTCATTTTCCCTCTGAACCAATATATACATATCAAGCTATGCTGCAAGAGCAACATACACTGCCAAATTGACTCGGCTTTGTCCTTAATACCCCTCTTTAACTTTACTCGCTGGTTAAAGTAGATGAAAAATCCTCCGTCGAAACCCCCGTTTTCCGCTTCTAATTCTCGGACATCGAAAAACTCCGTTTCTACATCTAGGTATAGTCAAACTGGCACCGGAAAAGCACGGCATGGAAGTGCTGGAAGTGGCCATAAGGATATATCAAGTAGTAAAAATTTATCACAACCCAAGAATTTAAAGTCTTCGATGTCGAATTTGCATTCGACTTCAAAATCGCTATCCAATCCGTCCCATCGAAGTAGTAGTCCTGGACTGACATCAAAGGATGATGCAGATTCTGATTTTATTCGGGTGCAGTCTAATCCCACACTCTCCAAATCACCTCAATCACAACTAGCCGGATCCCCCCTCCGACGGAAGTCATCATCAACGACCAATTCTTTTGGCTCTGAGCCTACCTCTTCAGTTTTGAATAAAACATTCACATCATCATCTGATACCCTTAAAGAGGATGACGAGAATCTTTCATCATCGTCAGAAGTATATCCAGGGTTGCAATTTGGGGACGACAACGTAGAAAATGAAAATAATATACGGATATTAAATAGGAAAATATTGGACTTGGAGATTTCGAACAAAGCGTTGTCTGCCTTAAGTCACGATTTGGAAACGACAGTGAAAAACCAGAATGAATATATTCAACAATTGCAAGATTATATTCAAAGTTTTATGAACTCGAAAGACGATGAGACAGCTGAAGTCAATTTAGACATGGACGGACAGGAAGGTGAGACTTTTAGAGTTGAGGAAGATGATGTCAATAAGGAGGAACGCCATACGGAAGATGTAAGTAGAAGTTAGTGCAGTTGCGTTCTTTGATTATGAATACCCTCGATTAGGTTTTTAGTTGGCGCATCTACTGAAGCTAATTCGCTTAATTTTGGCTGCTTGATTTTTTTAGGGGATAGATGATAAAGCGGTCAAAGACCACGATTTGATGTTGAGGAGGATGTGTGAGAAAACACATGTATTAGTTTATCAAGCCCGCAAGGCGTTGAATCTTGAGATTGTCGACCTGGATGTAAATATAGGTAAACCGTTGTGTGATTTCATTAAGTATTTTGATGGCGAGAACTGACCGTCATAATTTCTCTCAATTATTATGCCAGACGATACCTCGATGAATAGTGCACCGGAAACTACGTGCGAAGCTGGGGTTACAAAGAAGCCGCCGACACAAACCGAATCTGGCATCATAAGCGGATCCATTTTTGATCAATCATCGCCGTCATCGCAACTACTTCAATCCTCGGAATTGACGCTTAAAGCCCAGTCGCCTGTATCTGATGATATAATCTCCTCAAGTACTATGGGAAATCAGATCCCTGGCTCATCCGATCCAACACTTGGTAATCCGAATGGACCGTCGTCGTCAATAAACTGCAAACCAATATCGCAAAGTAGAGTTATACCGACAGCAGCAGACTCCTATTCATTTGTGTCATCTGAAACTGTCGAATTGTTCAAGTCGCTGTTATGCTATACCCATTTACTCGAACACTATGTTAATCACGGTTCAAATACGGTGGGTGCCGTTCATTCTAGATCATCGTCCCATTTTCAACCCGTCGATACTATGCAGTCAGATTCAGCAATACCCCCTCCTTCGCTCACCGAAGCGCCCTCCTACCAATCCCAACTCCTTGTGCCTTCCAATCCCGCAGTTCCAATAATATCATCCGAACCATCATCTGCATCAACCACACCGTCGTCTTTACCTACAAGACCAAAAGCAACACCAATTATTATTGCTACTTCTCCTTCGTCGTCAAACAAGCAAATCTTTGGCAGGAAAGGACTGGGAGTGGCACTATCTATCAAAGAAGAGCAGATAAAGCAGAAGCGAAATCAGATATCAAGAATCTTAACGGCGCTTAAAGACATAACGTACGAGATATGCAGACATACGGGAATGCAGCCACACCAAATTGAAGAGCTTAAAGAAACATTTTCGCTATCTGATCCCTTTGCCCTCGACTTGGAACTTGCATTAGAGTTGCGAACTCGACGATCCAGTTCTAGTCTGTCTTCTACATATTCTCTTTCTTCAGTGGGTCCTATCCCGCATTCAAAAGCAAACAAAGAAACTTGTTCGGATATTTCGGACAATATATCTCTGCTATCCAAGTTAACCGTCGTCTCTGATCCTGTCACGAAAACAGTCACAGATACTGTCCTGGGAGGGTTTGCCATACATAGAAGCACTTTGAAGAGTTATACTTCAAGTATGTCATCTTTGAAGGGAAATGGCGGAGCCGGCGAAACAGTCAATAGTAAATCAACAATATCTGAAGTGGTGACAATGAGGAAAGTTCGAAGTTCTTTAAATGTTCAGAGTTTGGGCAATAGCCTACAGACTATCGAAACTCGCAATCAAGCGCTTCAGCAAAACCAAGTAATTCTAGAAAAACTGAATACAAACGATCGACCGTATGTAGATTCGAAGGCTGCTTTTGGTGAAAGAGGAAGTAATGACTTTGACGGTGGTCCGAGAGTGAAAGTTCACCCCAGCTAACAGCTCTTATGCGGTTGATACCATGGAAATGGAATTCCTCTTATGAATACAATAGATATAATAAATTTAATATAATGTCATATATGAGACGAAGAAAGCTTTGTAAACGACTGCATCCGGTCATTCGGACTGCTTATTCTGCGCCGACAACCAGTGGGGAAGCCGTACGGTAGTAACTACGAAGCCTGAAATTCTTCCAAATTTGTAGCGTAGATATATGACTTGGAAAAGCAACTGAATTATCATATATCGAAACTAATTGCCCTCAACGCCTCACCCGAAAGCATAAAGTCACCCTTCGCTCACCGTCTCGAAGTCCAACCAGATTTACGCGAGCTGCGATCAGCTCTGATGCCTCTTTTCACTCACTTTCATTCTCTGAGCCAAACTATGACATATTACAGCTGCAGAGCGTTTTAATAACCGAACTACTAACATTCACTGCATCTAAATTGGGTGTACTTTTCTGCATTGATTTTCTCCGCATTTTCTGCCTGTTGCTTGTTGCTGCCAATCATTGTGCTACTTCAATTGTCGTTCTCTCTGGTTACACCATGACTGCTACAAATGGCACTCTGACTCCATTGGACCTCAATTTTCCACTTCCTCTTTCCCCGTCATCCCCATCTGCTGCATTATCGACTCTGAACATAAATCACACTCCAACTTCTGCGAATCATAGTAAACGAAACAATCTAACCATCCATTCTTCACAGCTTTCAAAAAATTTCGAAAAAGAACATTTGCTTTCGAATTCAATTAAGTCGGCTATATTAGAATACGGAAGGTCAATCAAGGAAGCGGAATATAAAGGTGAGAGAAGCAATGGAAATCTAAAAGTGTTGGGTAGAAGTGATGTAGTGATGGTGACTAGGGACGGAATGTCCGTGTCAGCAGAAAAGAGTAAAAGATTGGAGGTAAGAACGTTAATATTGATAGGAATAATTCTTTTTTTATGATTAAGGGAGAAATTGTTTTTATTTACATGCAATCCTCTGACATGTGTCTTTGAATTAATGAGGATAGGAATCTCTTAAACGTGGGTTCGCCAGTGACTATAAAGAACCGTACAAGCCATTAGGTACTTCCCCTGATCAAAATATATCTGCCATCTGATCTGCGTCGTTGTAGTTGACTTAACCCACTTAGGCCATCCAATCCTCGATTCGAACGAATTAATCCTTCAATCCTTCAACATTGCGCACTCTGAACAAACACCGGATACTCAAAATTCTCTGATATCTGATAGTCAGCACACTTCTGTAAAATCTGTCAAGGGAATAAGATCTGGCGGTAATAAATTCCCCAAGATGGATTATTCGGGCAACTCGAGATCGAATTCAACTGTGGTTCTCTCAGACCCCACACCACCCAACAAAGCTGAAACAACACCAGAAAAGGAAATAAACAGAAATTTAAATCCTGATGATGGATTTGAATTGATACGATCTCGACTCAACTTATCCAAGATGAAGTTGCACGCCGTTAAATATGGCGCGTCGTTTTGGGAAGTTGATGAGAGAACAGAGAAAGAAAAAGGGAAAACTGAAGTACCAAACCCTCCAAAGAAAAGCGCGGAACGTAATGAGATGAAGAATGATGGTGCAAAGTGGAATAACACAAGAGGAATTGACCTCACTATGTGTGCTAAAGAAGTGGAGATATCGAAAGGAACGAAATCTGGTTAGTACATCCTTCACCTAATGCTAATCTATAGCTCATTGATACATAGAACTCAGGAACTGTTGCTAATTCTTGGGAGATTTGATTGTAGGTAGAAACATTAAGAGCAATACAGAATATGCGGCTGCCGATGCTGAACCGGGTAAGATGCCTTCAGTGTCCTCGGGCCGAATTCCTGACTATATGACTTATATATGTTTGTGTTTCTTTCATAAAGAAACCTTAAGTGTCACAAAATCTGCAATGATCCTTTCGCGACCACCAAGCTCGGCAGATGATAAGAAATCATTAGAAAAGTCGCTCAATATAAATGCAATCTCTATTCCTGATTCAAATGAATTGGTAAGTTATACTGTCTTCCTCTTTTGTGGATAATCACCGTGCTTGCCATTTGGCACAGAATATTTCTCAGCTTTCTATCTATAGATTATGACAGCGCGGACTACATTCGTCGAGTCTAAGCAAAAACTAGCTGAAGAACTGCAAGAAAATATGAAAAAGATTGACCGCACGCGGCAATCAATCTGCCAACGAAAGTATAAAGCGTTTAAAATTGAATCGGTGAAATCATTATATTTGACCTGATGCGTTGCCCAGCTGATTTAAAGTTTACATTCTAATTCATTTGGTATTTGAACATAGAATGGGATCTGTCGCAACGATCTGAATTTAATGAGACAAAGGGCGCAAGAAGTTTATCTTGCAGAGAAAACTGAATTATTAGGATTACATCCCTGGTACAATGATTTGTTGCACAAAGTTGTCTACTGCAGCGGAGCCAAGACTGCCATGTCAAAATGTGAAGCTAAATTATTGAAATGCATAAAAAGGTGCCTTTCCGTTCTTCTGCTTTGCGTTTCCTACTTTAAACATATGCCACATCAAACTCACTCCAATCAAAACCACAAACATCATGTCTATAGCATAATATTAGACGATTTAGAAATTACGAAACCGCAGGTAGTTAGGATGATGAAATTGGTGCCACCAGGAGAATTCATGAAGGAAGATATTCAAAAGATATTCCGCTTTGTCAAGATAAACGTAGGCTTGTCAGATGTAGATTATTTAGAGGCGATTAAGCAGAGTCATGAGCAGAAAGAATGACATAAATAGTCTAATAATTATTGGTGTTGGAACGGGTGAATTGGAGTGAAAAATTAAATATTCAATTCCCTTGTTTGGGCGAGTTCGTTCCACCTCCCTTCCGTCGGCAACATCGTCTCATCACACAAATACATCTGCACCCTCGTTGACGTTGCATCCTTCCCTCATCCTTCTGCATTCCGTCTTCCTGAACATATCTCCACATCCTCCTGTCGTCGTCACCCTCCCTCGGCCACGACACACATCCTTTTCCGCCCTTTCCTGCTTTGTGTACTCATCTTGCCTGGAGACGCTCGCGTGAAAATCGTCATTCAATCGGTACTTGTCTTTGCATCTCTGTGCTATTTAGCTATATGCCATTCGTTACTATCAGTAAATGAAAACCAAATCTATGCACCTGACTTTGGTTGCGGATTCCGATAGTTATTCTGGACTGGATGTGAAACATGGGAAACAATTCTGGAATGATAGAGAAAGCATTCAAATTGTGTTGCTTGTTAAGTAAACTGACATATATTGCTTTTTGCTCTTCATCACATTTTATTGCCTCCTTAATATAAATATTCCCATCGTTTCTTTTCGTTCAAAAATCGATCACCTAAACAACACGTCACCCTTGTCCCTCGACTTGTAACCAACATTCAAAACCGTCATCAAAATTTTTTCTGCTATCTCTCGATATCATTTTTCAGATTAATCACATATCTCCAATATCTATACGATTAACTTGAAACTATCTCACAACCGTACTCCCGCATTTGTGTCTTGCTCGACTACCCTGATTTTTTAACCTTTAAAATAACGAAAAATGGCAACTTTTGATATACCCGAAGTGGACAAATGGATTGGACAATTGATGGAATGTAAGCAGTTATCCGAAAATGACGTCAAGAAATTATGCGATAAGGTATGTAGTATTGATATTCGGTGACTTTGATGCTTTCTTGTGCCCTCTAGTTTCGTCCAAGCGAGCATGTTTCTGGTTACTCGGAAATGCAGACATACAGCACATTGACTTTATACTTGTCTCTCATTTTTCCTCTCTTCAATGCAGGCTCGAGAAATCCTGATGGAAGAACAAAACGTCCAACCAGTCAAATGCCCTGTGACCGTCTGCGGTGACATTCACGGTCAATTTCATGATCTCATGGAACTCTTTCGCATTGGTGGAAACTGTCCAGATACAAATTATTTGTTTATGGGCGACTACGTTGATCGTGGATACTATTCTGTCGAGACTGTTACATTGTTGGTTGCTCTGAAAGTCCGTTATAAGGATCGTGTGACTATTTTGAGAGGGAATCATGAATCTCGTCAGATTACCCAAGTTTATGGGTTTTATGATGAATGTTTGCGAAAATATGGAAATGCAAACGTGTGGAAATTCTTCACCGATTTATTTGATTATCTTCCTCTTACTGCTCTCATTGAGAATCAGGTATTGTTATTTCGTCCGCACTTTCTTCGGTTTTCATTGCTCTAGTCAACATACTCTAATCTGCCTTTCCCGTTCGAAACATTCAGATATTCTGTCTCCACGGTGGGCTCTCTCCATCTATAGACACTTTGGATCATATTCGTGCTCTTGACCGTATCCAGGAAGTTCCTCACGAAGGGCCGATGTGTGATCTCTTGTGGTCTGACCCTGATGACCGTTGTGGTTGGGGTATTTCTCCTCGCGGTGCCGGTTATACTTTCGGCCAGGATATCTCGGAAGCTTTTAACCATAACAACGGGTTGACATTGATAGCCAGAGCTCATCAGTTGGTTATGGAGGTTTGTTTTTAAAATACATCTATGTGTGTATTGAGTATTGCAGAATTAATACTTAAACTCTGTCGTTTGCCGCATTTAGGGTTACAGTTGGGCACAAGAACGGAATGTCGTTACGATTTTTAGTGCGCCTAATTATTGTTACCGTTGCGGTAACCAAGCTGCTATTATGGAAATTGATGAGCACATGAAGTACACATTGTATGTTACATCATCTCTCATATCATTGGACCTGTTCATTTCTTCGCCTTGAACCTAACGATGTGCTTGGCGTTTTTGCAGCTTACAATTCGATCCGGCACCACGAAGGGGCGAACCCCATGTAACAAGAAGGACACCGGATTATTTCCTTTAATTCCTACTCTTTACCTCCCAAAAATCATTCTGCCTCCTTCAACTCCGTGACTCTTACATTTAAAAAGTCTGCACTGTTTAAGTTCAATGTTAATAATTTCGCCATTTCTCGTCATTCAATTTATCCTCTTTTTCAACTTGAAATCTGCAAATCATGATTGTTTTTTGGTTTACCTTTTCGAAATACCCTATTTGATTGTAATCATAAAAATGGAACAGCTTTGGGCACGGGAGTTATCGGTTTATACGGATGAGTTGGTATGATATATAATTTGGTGGTGAATGAAGACACGAAGATGATTATTTAGGTCAAATGTAGGGGTCTCTGCTTTAATGGTGTTGGAATCTGTTTGTTCAATGGGTTATACTTTTCAAATTATGTCGGTCTTTTGCGATCTAGATATTCTTTATGGTTATTCTTTATGGTTATTCTTTATATCTCTGCTGTGTAATCTTGTTTCTTCTTGTACTTATTATTTGTATGCTGTTTTGGATGAACGGCATCGGACAGCTCGGCCAAGCCACCTTTGATTCTATATGCGAAGCTCGTGGGCTTCATTGTAGTAGGGATAATAAAAATGACTGATTAATGTTGTATTCTAAAGTTGCCACAACTCACGCTGTAATTGATTATCGGTCTTCGACAATTTTCCTCGGAACGCTATTGAGCGGCAAAGAATAGATACATTCAATAATTTGTAGCCATAACTTGCAAGAAATCGATCAATCTGATCCGTTGCTGAACTCGGTAACTGTGTTTTCCGACATGGTGCACAAGGCAAGGGTGACAGGTGACTCTGAGGAGGGACGTTAACTAAGCGTCGTGGAACAGTGGAAGTTCGTAGGGCTCATAACCCTAAGGTCAGTCGATCGAAACGACTCGACGCTAAGGAGTAAATCTCGGAAAATACCAAAGTTATTCAAATTTAAGTTTTGGCAACACAGACCTCAGCTGAGAGATAATAATTTTTATTTGGAACTTGTTGTAAACTAATAGATAGGAAGTTGATACACATAGCTTTCAACAAAGAAAGGTCTGGACTTAACATTTTAACAATATCTCCTGCCAACGGTAAGACATCTACAACCGTAAACCTCTTTAACGAATAAGAATAAGACAAACATAAATATACTATGTCAAATATGAAATTTATTGCAATAAATTATTACATCATCATCATGCTGACGAAAACACCAACGAATGCAAAAATAGAAGTGGAAGTCATGTGGGCAGTGAAAGCGGAAGATTGAAGAGCAGCGTTAGCTTCCAAATTTCCAGATTCGGCCGGCGAATCAACCTTTCCACTGGCGTTGCCATCGGTTTGATTGAGACCTTCCATAGGTACACCGTAGTAAGATCCAGGTTGAGGAGTAGGGGTGGTACCATAAGCGGCAGTGGTAGAGGGTTCATTGTAAGCAGGAACAGTGGCAGTTGGGTAAGAGGTAGGGGAAGCAGAAGTAGACGGACTGTAAGTCGAACTCGGTGCGGGTTTCGGAGCTGGAAGATTTTTCTGTTCAGGTTTGGCAGGTCGAGGGTAGTTTGGCTGTGGTGGTGGAACGTATCCTTTGGAAACATAGGGACTTCGACCAGCGACATTTCCGTGAGGACTGAATAAGAAAAATTGAAGTTAGTTTATGCATTTAACTTTTTCCGAACAATGAGACAGCCACGTACTAGTAATTGCATGCTAAGTAAGTACCACATCGACTTCTCGCAATGCCACAACCGACAGAGGTGCTTTCACCCCATACCATTTGAGAGTAATGATTGAAACTCCCTTTGTAACCTTCATTGATCCACAATTCAACAAGCCCTGCAGTTCCGTAACTAGTACCGCCGCCCATTGATAAATTTTCACCATATCTCTTGTCGGGCCCGTCATGCTCCAACTTGCATTTTTGAGCTAAATGATTCGCGCGGCTTTGGCCATATGCGGCAATAGAGTTGTCCCATTTAAGAGGGCCGACGTTGACCGATCTGCGGAGATTGTTGTGGAGAGTGACGATTGTGTTGATATCAGCTTGAGAAGCTTGGCCATATGATTCAGTCAACAAAAAGGTGGAAAGAATGAAAAGTAAGATAGCGCTATGGTGATACATTCTTATGATGGAGTATATAAATTGATGAATGTGATCTATGTGTCTCTATGAGGTCTATATATAAATAACCGGCCGGCGGTGAAGCAATGTACTATACGATCGAGTTGAAAACTAGGGACGTTAATAAAGAACTTAAAAGTGCGCACAGTCCCTTTATATATTTCTCCTTGTGATTGGTTTCGAAATAGTTTTTGTGCGCGTCCGGGGCTGATTGACTGACATTGTTCGAAACAAAGGATTGGATATTTGTGCGCAGTGCGTCGCTCTAGGAGTGAGACTATGAATATTTCATGATAATATGGTGTAATGCAGCTCAATGTCCCATAACCAGATGGTCACAAGACACTGATATTATGCCAAGCAAGGGATACACGAATTTTTGAAGATAGATTGCAACGGGTTATCAATTGAAACTCCTGCTGTGCCCTGCCTGCTGTGGAATGATTGTCATATGGCTTCTACATCCATTGAAGTCTTGATTTCTTCTGCCACTAACCTGATTTATGGTGATAGCAGAATGTGTTTATTGATTTAAACAAGCAGTAATGAGCTTTTTGTAACAAATTACTACGGGGCACCGGGCCACCACAATTGTTGAAGGGTTGAAAGATGCATAAGTACTGTTGAGTTTGTGCTTTTATCATTTACATGTATCGATTTATTGAATCAATTGTCTCTTTCGAATAAATTATTTAATAATAGTGCTTCATCTTGTCATATTTCAGGCGGATGACATTACGCCCTACTTGCCTCATAGGGTAGAGCTGAACAACATCATTATCACACAACACATGTATCTAACGTCATATTGCGTGGAATATATATACCACTTATAGATGTAATATTAATTCACTTTAACCATTGCGAAATGTACCTCAATGTCCGTAGACAGAGTTCTCGCGAAATGTTTAATGCCGATACATGAAGTGATACGAACGGCACTGGATAAAAATTTCTTCCAAAGCATGAGAAAAAGCTATTATAGCAGTAGTATGACAAGTCTATGAATCGTTAACCTTATACAACGAGTCGACAGAAGCATGAATCGATGTCACGTTCTGATTTCGTGAAGTGAATCCCTGTTTGGTTGCCATGACAACGTGTCTCTGAGCTCCGTCAAACTTGGACTATGTCGGTGCTGGTTCCGATAGTACCTCAAGAAAACGTACAAACGAGAATAATCAAAGGTATATAATTGTTATTTTTTGCTTTGCAGACCGATATAACATCCATTCAATGGAGGGATGCATGTCCCGATGGTTTTCCAATGATTTATTCCGATGGATGGATATTGTTTTGCGGATTCGACTCGAGATTAGTTGACGTTGATCAATAGTATCGGATTAGTTGTTAACTGATTTTTACATTTGTTTCCGATATTGCCTTTTCTCTCTCTCAACCCTCGCTTCATCTAATCATCGACTTGTTTCCCGATACATTCAAATTTCGAATTATGAATGATCCACTGATATTCGAATCCTATTAATGAACAATCTCGGAATTGGAAACTCTACATGTTACTCCCAATTAAATGATACAGATGCATCAACCTCGTTTCGTTCAAGTTGGCCGTGTTGTCATGGTAAACTACGGTGTTGACTCCGGTAAATTGGCTGTCATCGTTGACATCATGGATCATAACAGAGTACGTAGCACCTCAGAAGTATTGATGGATAGAATAATAGTAGAGATAAGGATAAAATGATGCTGCGATGGAATGAAACGTTAGATTGATTAGGAAAACGTAGAGTTGTGGAATGAGGTATACTTACGTATTCTTCTGATTTGTAGGCTGTTATCGCTGGACCCACTACTGGCGTCGCCCGTCAGGCTCTTAACTTCAAGCGTATGACTCTCACTCCTATCCTTTTGAACAATGTTCCCCGTAACGCTGGTCAAACCGGTTTGTAATGCCTTGCTTGGATCAAAATCCTCCCGTAATTTACTTATTAATATTCGCTTGATGTGCCAGCCCTTACCAAAATTATTGACTCGCAAGACATGGTTGGTCAATTCGGCAAGACCGCCTGGGCTAAAAAATTACAGGTTAGAAAGACAAGAGCTAACTTGACCGACTTCGATCGCTTCAAGGTTATGGTTTTGAAGAAGAGAGTATGTTGCCTATGCTTTACCGAGGATTGTCGCAATTCTCCAACCTAACTGTTTTATGTTGAACTACTAGAAACGATTCATCGTTGCTCAAAAACTCTCCAAAGTCAAGAAGCAAGCTTAAATTTCCAGTACATACCTTAAGTCATCGTTGTAATAAAGATTGAAGTTTATTCGACATAGCTCATGTTTTACTTTCTCAAGGTGATGGTCGTGAAGTACACAACATCTGTGGTTCTGCAGCCCTTTAACCAAGTTTGCCTTGACCACACTTATTGTTCGAAAGCATGTAAAGTTGCAGCATTCATATCTTGCCTGGCATTTCATTTAGAGGTCTCGGCCTTTAAATCTGACAGGTACCTCCACTATGTTCTCCCTCCATCTCCCACAAAGAAGCAACCTTTATTGTTCTCTAAGGACCTGTTAATTTATGGTGCCATCCTCCAGAGGTCGGTGCAGACCCTTAGTAAACCTGGTCAAACTCGATTCTGTTGTTCAAGATTCAGTGCAACGTTCGCCAGCATTGGAAGGCCCGACTACTTTAATAGTAGTTTGATAGGATCCGATACCCATATAAACATACTTCCTTCAGCATAGAAAATAGATGTAGTCTGACTACCAAAAAGAAATTTGATATCTATGTAACCATGGCAACCTGTCACATTTGTTCGCGACAAGTCCAAGGACATGAGTTCCAAAGATTTCCATTACTAATTCTAATTTTGCTCAATTATTACTATTATTCTCCACTTGCGTAATGTCGACCGATCCAAAGTCTGTACAGGCTGAATCCCATGCTGAGGCCACCAAAGAGCCCCTATTTAATTCAATTGATGGAGATCAACAAGTAACTGAGATTGAAAGCTACTGTGTCAATTGTCATGAAAATGTACGAAAATTGAGTTTTCCAAGCCTCCGTCTGCGTGCTTTATTCTCTTGCTGCATTGGCTCAACTCTACAATCGTTCTGCTGTATTATGTAGGGAATCACCAGACTTCTCCTCACTAAGATTCCCCATTTTCGCGAAATTATAGTCATGGCCTTTGAGTGTCCACACTGTGGGTTCCGTAATAACGAAATTCAAAGTGCTGGTGTAATTCAAGAGAAGGGCTCCAGTCAAACATGTAGAATTGATGGAAGTAAAAAGGATCTGAATAGGCAAATAGTAAAATCAGAATCCGCCAGTGTAAAAATCCATGAAATCGATTTGGAGATTCCTGCAAAGACTGGACCAGGTTTGCTGACTACAGCTGAAGGGCTATTAAGTGACATAATTGATGATTTATCAGAAGCGCAACCTCTGAGAAAGGTCAGTTTCGTTTTTTCTCTTGATGGCTTATTAATTATAATGGAAATAGATTGCTGAATTTCTGTGGTAATTTAGTACCAAGACGAGGCAACATACAACAAAATCGAAGCTATTATTTCGAAGTTACGAACATACATGGAGGGCAACGAACCATTCACAATTACTGTGGATGACATCGCTGGTAACAGTTACATCGAGAATTTGTAAGTGTTGTGCTTTCCGCTTTCTTTTTTGGCTCTCATCAGTTATATGGCAATAGTATTAAGCGAGCATTTTCGAATGTAGGTGTGCGCCGAACCCCGATCCCCAAATTAAAATAAAACATTATAACCGTACACCTGACCAGGATGCGATGCTTGGATTGTCTACCCAGCCTGCTTCGGAGGGCCAGGCGGATTCTTCAGCTGAACCCGATGCCGAACTTACCAATCCCGAAACCGATATTCCTGAAATCCTTCATTTCCCTGCTAACTGCTCTAGTTGCAACGCACCGGGTGAAACTAAAATGCACGTGATGGATATTCCATACTTTAAGCAGGTCGTCATTATGAGCACAAGCTGCGATTATTGTGGATACAAAAGCAATGAGGTTAAGGCTGGAGGTCCAATAAGCGAAAAGGGTAAAAAAATAACTCTGAAAGTTGTAGATCAAGAGGACTTGAGTAGAGATATTTTGAAGGCAAGTATATTTTACTCTTGCTACTTCCATTCCTTTATCATTCTAATATCTCGTGATCTTCCAGTCCGAAACATGTGGCCTCACGATCCCTGAAATAGATTTACACCTGACGCCAGGAACATTGGGGGGTAGATTCACGACTGTGGAAGGGTTATTGACTCAAGTATTGGATGAATTAGAGAATAGAACGCCTTTTGCCAAAGGCGATTCTGTTGGGGGAGAAAAGCAAAACTCTTTTAAAGGGTTTTTGAACAAATTAAGAACTGTTCGTTTCTTCAAATTCTGCGATATTTATTCTTTTTGGAGACTAACCGTCTCAATCTTTGATATTTACTATATTCAGCTCCTGACATTGTCCCAACCATTCACGTTAATTCTGGACGACCCGTTAGCTAATTCGTACCTTCAGAATCTCTATGCCCCTGATCCAGATCCAAACATGGAGATAGAGTACTATGAACGTACGTGGGACCAAAATGAAGATTTGGGACTGAATGACCTCGTTCTGGAAGGATACGAAAATGCCGATGAACAGACCCGGGAAAGCGGAAACAAGAAAGGCCAGGAGATGGAAAAGGTCATCGAGGAAACGGAAGAGGAAGGGACTGAATAAAAAGGTTCCTTTAAGTCTTATATAAAGAATTATGATTTGGCATTATAGAGCCCAAATCGTAAAATTAATTTCAATAATTATTTGACTTTGCAACTCGTCGTTATGCGATGGATTACCCATTTCCAGAAACGGAAAATGCGAGATTGAAAACGTTTTCAGTTAGGAGCATGGTCAATTAATCAAAATTTAAACTAATTTGTAATTGTTTTGTCTTCGACTATTTTCCTCTACGATCAGTATATTAAAATCTGATGCTACAATGAAAGGTTTCGAGTTTCCCGGCAATTAACCCTGCGTCGCCGGTACCCAAAGTTCAGCCACCGGCTCGGGAACCATTTGTTGCGACATTTTTTCTCGTTCCTCTAATTTTTCTTCTTGTGCAACTGTACCATTTCAAAACAATTTGCACTACCCATGGCATAATATGAACTTACTTTAATCAAGACTTTATCATCTTTTCGGAAATCTGATACTCATACTTTCGACACGAAACAGAGAGCGATGAGTTCAATTGCCAATTTAAATGACATCGAGAAGAGCAAGCTGCGGGCTGAACTGGAATCTACGAAAAAACAGCTTCATGAGGCGGAAGACCATTTTAACAAATTAAAAGTAAGTATTTTTCGGTTCTATCTTCAGGAAAGGCAGTCAGTCGCCTTGGAGCGGTTTGCGTTGGTGTTATTTATCCCATCTTTAGGAAAGTGTATGAGTTACAAACTGTCACAAACCAAGTATTAAAAGTTATAAATAACTCTGAAAACAGCATCTTATTAACTGTCGCTTTATTTTTTCTTGACATCCTGAAAGGTCATATCGAAGAAGGCTTTGGAGGAATTCAATATCGTCAAAGAGGACTACTCGCGCGAAAGTAAATTACGTGAAAGTTTGGAGAAAGGGTTCCATGAATTGCAAGAAAGTTATAAGATAGAGGTTGAAGAGAGGCGCAGATTAGAATCTATATTGCAGTCTTTTCAATCTAGTCTTCCTTCGTCACCGTCCTCCCCTCCGTCGTCTGGATCCGCCTCCACTTCCTCTACGACGAGCAAACCGGAACAGCAAAAAATATTAGAATTAGAAAAAGACAAGTTAAAAGCGGAAATCGTTAAAGAAATATCTTTGAAAAGTAAATTGGAACTCGAACTACAAAATACTGCGAGTAAACTGTCGAATGAACTTCAAGCCAAAAAGTTGTTGGAAGCTGAAGTGGATCGTTTAAGGGAAATGCTGAACTCAGAAGTATCTCAAAGAGAGCAGTTGGCAAGTCTATTGGCTCAGAGCGTCGGTATGCAGGAACAGCAGCAGCAGCACAAAGGGAAAGAAAAGCCAAGCGGCCACGAGAAAACCAAGAATCAAGCTACACATATTTCGGAATTGGAAGGTGCCATCTCCAAATTAAAAGAAGAACTGGCATCACAATTGGAGCTAAAACGACAGGCGGAACAGTTGGTAAATCAGTTAAGGGAAGTAGTGGTGGAAGAGGAAGCGGCGTTACAAACCCAAGTAAAGCGAAACAAAGAGTTGGAGGGTCGCGTTGAATTATTGGAAAAGAAATTTAAGAAAGGTGAAAATGACGAGGAAGATCCATTCATGGCTGCTGAAGTTGAAGAATTAACATTGCAAAAGCAGACATTATTGAAGGAGATGGAAGAATTAGCAAGTAAGAAACGAATTCTTAAAATGGAGGTCGATGAATTAGACGGACTCAAGAAAAAGTTTCACAAAGAAGTTGTGACAGAAGAAGCTATGCTGGATATGCTTGGCAAAGGTTCCGCGAGAAAAGTTTCTCTTTCCGACGGTCAGTTTAATATTCCTTCTAAAGCCTCTTCCCCGTCAGAGAAATCATCTCCGGCTGTTTCTCCATCAGATCGTTCAGGCGACCCTAGTTTAGTTATTGCTCGTCCTCCGCGTTTTGATTCCCTTCAATCGCCTACTTCAGATATTCAAGCATCTACGCAAAACTCTGCCTCAATGTCCGTTGCGATTCCTACCTCGCCGCCGGACCTTCCTCCTCGCCCAGGGAAAGGACCATCGAACCCGACCTCGCCGTTCACGGAAATCATTAACTCTTATGGCGCATCATCGCCGACAGCTGCATCGCCTACTGCCGCGTCCGCAAACCCAAATTCTCCATTGACACCTACATCATCTCCTATGCACACTATCAATCTGTCCGGCAGAAAGAAGGACAAGAAAAAGGGTGCTTTAGGTCTGGCCAAAGTGCAGTTAGCGTATCAGAAGTTGAGAGATAAGATTAAAGCAGATGATGAAGACGAGGAGGGCGAAAGTGGGCCCGCATTGGGGAAACTTGGGAAGAAAGTTTCGAGTAGTGGTAGGTTCTGCATACTTTCACCTGATATTGGTTATCATATTGATACTTGAAAATTCATAGAACCGGCTTTATTCGTTGCGAGTGATTCCGAAAGTACCCGTAGCGCTGGGACTGCGTCATCCGGAGCGACTCTATCTAATCAGAACGAAAACGACAAGTCTCATATTTTCCAACCCCAAACGTTTATGAAACCAGTCAAGTGTGGAGGTTGCGGTGATAAAATATGGGGATTGAGTGGAAAGGAGAGTATGGTGTGTCGATGTATGTTCTTTTTTTTTTAATCCGGTCATCCTCAATCCGTCGATTAATCATGTTTCAACCGCAATATCAGTATGCGGTTTTACCTGTCACTCAAAATGTGTTGCAAATATAAAACTTTCATGCCCCGGACCCTCACAACCATCGGAGAAAGAAAAGAAAAAGTCTTTAAAAGAAGCTAAGAAATCTTGTTTGTATTTTTCCTGATTTACCATATGACGCTTCATCTATACTGACAGTTCCATCGACTAGCCCTGTTCGGTACTGACCTGACACTTCAAGTTCAACTCGAATCACCACGCCACATCCCTATCATCGTCGAGCTATGTGTAAAAGCTGTAGAAACTCGAGGGTTAGATATCGAAGGAATTTATCGAAAGTCAGGACCGATTTCGCAATTAAGATTCATCCAGAGTGAATTTGAAAAAGGAAATGTTCCCGATTTAAGTGATATTGACGTTGTTGGCGACATTGCTGCTGTTACAAGTAGTTTGAAACAGTATTTGAGAGAGTTACCAAATCCTCTAATTACTTTTGGAGTATATTCTTTGGTTTTGGATGCAATCAGTACGTATTTTATTCGGAATCTGCCGTTTTCTTATCAAGCTACTTGGAATATTAACGCCATCTTTCGTTACCAATTCAGGACAACCGGAAGATCAAGTCGAAAATGCCATGAGGGAAGCGTTGAACTCTCTGCCAGTCGCTCACTATAACACGCTCAAGTTTTTGATTCGACATCTAGTGCGGTGAGTGAATCATTGCAATTGATGTCTTCGTTGTGTGATATACTTATATTCAATTCTACCCGTAGTGTGTGCGATTTCTCTAAGGAGAATCTCATGAGTCCACGTAACTTGGGGGTAGTCTTTGGCCCGACGTTGATGAAAGAATCTAATAATTCCGAATTATATGATATGAATTCAATTAACGTGGTCGAGTACTTCATCATGCATTTTGATGAACTGTTCATCTTACCGATGAGAAATTTGAATGGTGATTCGGTGGAGGCCGAGACTGCGAAACCCGAGACAGCAACCGACGACATACCTGAATCAAATTCTCCAGTGTCCCGTTCTGCATCGCCGGATCCATCGAATGGCAAAGCTCCCACACCGACTAGATTCGGGTCTCGCCCTCAATCTCCATCATCGTCACCTCTAGCTTCTACCTCGAACTCTGCATCGGTGTCGCCGGTTCTTCAACCGCAGGAAATTAACACTGGAGACTTGTCGAAACCACTTCCTTCCCAACCTCTCCAATCTTCGTTATCCAAGCGTCTTGTCGAATCTTTAAAGAAAAATGCATCGGACGGTTTTGTGACGGATCAATCCCCTCAGTTTTTGAGTGCCGCTAGTAGTCCTATGTCTTCTTCGGCGCCGAGCATTGACATGGAAATCGAAGAAGGATTGGGTATGGATCTATACAAGAGTGAACGAGATGGGGAGAACGAGAAACCGATTGAATACTCAGTGTAGAGACTAAAGCGACATGGGTCCAAATTAGAACAAAATTTTGAAATACAATGGCGAGGGTAAAAATTAAATAGATTACATAGACGTTTTGCTTCAATTTTTTCGTTTCTGTTATTTCCGATTTTGTGTGTACACTCGAATATTATCTGTATTGATAATCCCTTAATGAATCGCAAATGTAATATTTTGAATAACAATAGATTCTTTTCTTATCAATAAAATCGTTTTTTGCTTTCCCTCGATTCTTCATATATCAGTAGAATTAAAGGTTGGGGTGGAAGGTAGTCCGAACACTTCGTGTTTCAATACCTAAATACTTGTTCATAGTCCCGTGGACTTCCTAAATCAACCACAAGTCATTCCGACACCCTAGTGTTGCCGTTTCATATTCTTCTTGATACAAACAGCTATAAGAAATCGCCATTTATCTTCACTTTGGATGCCTATAACTGTTCACGCCCATATCGCTCAAGATGCAGTTTTCTACGCTGGTGAAAAGTTTTCGTGTACGGTGACAATCAAAAACGAAGTTGGACCTCAAAGTGATAGTGCGTATTATAAATCCTTCTTTTTTCATTTTCTTTTCCTTTAAAATGTTGTTACGGATATCGAGATGCATCTATGACTGGAGTCTGGTTTTGTAAAGTTGAAGTTTTTGTCGTTACGGTTGACTCGAGTTTCCCGGGACGAGTGTAAAGCTACTGGTGTTTGTTTACATTCAAGTATGAATGATTAGAGTTGACTAATGCTACTTCATTACGCTATTGATGAATTTATTGTGTTTGAAATGGTGACAACCAACTCCTTACTCTTCCAGTCTCCACCTCCGTCCCCGCAACACCTTCCGACTCCTCTTTCGCTATCCCCCTCCTCAATCAATTCTCCGAACTCAATCTAGGTTCAACCAATGCCTCTTCTACAGATTTACTCTCCAATTCTGCGCCTACTTCGCCACAGAAATCCCAAGGTTACTTTGTATCCAAACCACCCACGAGTTCGACCAACTCGTTGCAAAATTCTTCGACGGCGCTGCCGCAGCATGAAGCGTTTTTGTGGGGGTATATCCAACTTATAGGAAATTTTAACGTAGACAATGGACTGTTGAATCAGAATGTGTTGAATGGGTTCTTGGGGAAACTAAAAACGATGGCAGCCGCGACAACGGGTGGGGTAAATGTCAAACATGGAATTACTGGACGTGGTGCGTTTTTCGTATTCTTTCGTCGGTAGTCGATGTAAGAAGGAAATGGTACTGACGATAAATGATTATTCCTCGATGGAATATTATGTGGGTTATATATGTAGATGATTCGTATCCAACATTTACGACACCGTCATCGTTACTGTTTGTCGATTTGAAATTGGCTCCTGGAGAGTCTAAAACATGTAGGTATTCCAATAATTTACGAATTAGTTTTTCTATATTCCGATTTCGATCAAGTATCGTAATTTAGTATTTGTATTTATGGTTTATTCTCGCCGGGGAAGGATTGTTTTTCCCGTGTTGCTGATCGCGTATCGGTCATATCCACCTCTTGTGGACTAAACAATTTTGATTTTCAATCTCAATCGCAGATATTTATGAAACAATGCTCCCTCTTACACTACCACCGACACATCGAGGCCGTGTTATTCGATTCTCATATAAATTAATTGTTTCCATACAACCTAGAAGTATTCAGCATTCACCATTATTAGTTAACGTTCCTTTTAGAGTGTTTAATATAATTGAAGGTGACTAGCTAATTCGTCGCATCATTTCGCTGGCTCAATATGCAGCGGCTAACATTGTTGCACAGATGACGGACAACCGTTGGCGTATGATATATCGAATCCAACGATAGTATTAAAAGATGAAGCTAGAGTAGAATGTGAAGATGACGTACAGATAGAGAAGAAACTGAAAATGAAGGGTAACTTTACCGCTTCTCAATCTTCTTCATTTAGGGACCACGGAAAAACTAACATTAGTTTAGGCACATCACAGGCCGAGTTATTGTCTTATTTAAAATCCCTGGACACATCCGACGAAACGAACCCATTCGACTCAAGCGTCTTGTTGGAGTCATTTAAAGCTTCGGTTTCGGATAAGGAGAATTTTATGGTATCTTCTCCAATCGCTGATGTTAAAGAAAATGGTAAATCGAATGGCAAACCGAGCAACGCAAGAGACGATTTTATAAGACGATATGTGAATGGAAGATGGAGTAGAAAGATATTATGTTATTGTCAGAATCGGGGCTGTGGTATGGTATTCTTTTCTAGCATATGCTTTCTTTTGCTGTTGTTTGAATGGATTTAAAATCTAATGATTGGTTGATTTCAGCTATATTTGATATCTGTAAAGGTTCAGATCGAATCGCTCAATTACGATTATTAAAAAGCGTTTGTCGTCTTGGCGAGGTCATCACTGGGGTCATTGATTTTTCAAGAGCCATTATTCAATCATATCAGCTTTCAATCTCGCTAGAATCCTCAGAAACCGTTCACCCCGACTTTATCTCACCGTACAAATCATCGACGTCGATATCCAATTTGTCAAAGAGGGTGGTAGCAGAGTACCATTCGTTCGTGGGAAACACACAAAAGATGCCGATAAGTCTTAGTATTCCTGTGAACGCAACTCCAGAGTTTGCTACCAACGCAGGTGAGTGACCTATCCAACCCCAAATAGCCAACTTCAAAAGCCAAACAGAAATCTAAACGCTTATTTCCATCTCATTCAACCATTTAGTTTCACTCAACTGGACTCTCCGCCTTTCATTCATCACCTCCACCACCACAACACAATCTCCCTCTACTTCCACCACCTCACTAGACGATCCCGAAGATCCAGACTCCTCTCCAAACTCATCAACCTATTCATTACCACCGCAATACCCTCCTCAACACAAACTAGTTTCATCGTCCCCTTACTTCGCCGAATTTATTCCGCACCAGTATGTAAATGTAGAACATTTCGAGTGTAGCATTCCTATCAAAGTATTAGGAACTGGGGAAGAAACGGGGAGATTGTGGAGTGGGAATGTGAAGAAAGAGTTTATAGTTGCTTGATCATGGCAAAAGTGTTATCGTACAGCAATAAAATTCGTTAGGTGTGTCAATAATATCACTGGTTCATTGAATCTGACTAGCCGTCGGTCTTTAAATGATCAATTCAAGTAAACTCCGAAGAATTCAAAAGTCCAAACGCACGAAGATCTTTGATAATTCCCATCTCCAAAAACTATCGCAGTATATATTCCAAATGCAGTAATACTCATTACTCGGGCTTAATCAGCACTGTACAATGGTACATATCTGGAAATTGAAATCTTGGATGTTGCAGATCTGTTTTTGAACTCTTGAAAGTTGAATGCGGTGGTCCTTTCGATCCACGCATCTAGACTTTCAGTAATTGTAATTACCCGAGGTTAACAAGCACTGAGGCACTCTACATATCTAAAAATTGAAAATCTTGGATATTGCAAATCTGTTTTTGAACGCCTTGAATGTCGTCAGTCGGTGGTCTGTCGTGTGTTCTTCCGATCTACGCATCTAGACTTTCCCTTTGCGACTTGCGAGGCGACCGCGGCGTCCCCGATTGGCGACTCGCCATTTCACTCCCAAATTTCTGAATTGGGAAAATTTAAAGGCGATCTACTGGCGATCTTTACAAGATGGGAAGAACGAAGACTCCAAGATCGACAGAACGGGGGAAACCAGATGCATCAGAATTCAGAAATCGATTCAGATGAAATCAAGTCATTTGTTTGATGTGAGTTAACTTTGTGTGATTTTGTTATCGTTACATCGTGTCGACTGTCGGTGTGACTGACTAATTGAAAATTTGAATCTTAAAAGAGAGGCACAGAACAACGCAGAACTAGAATTCAATCATTGATTCAGTATAGATCATTGTTTTATTGAAATGTCAACGAAACATCCGAGGTACTTGGTATAGGGACAGTTAAACTATAAGACTCAAGTTGGAACGAATCATAAAAGTATCAAGTGGTGGGTATGATTGGAATAGACAATAGGTGATAAATGATAAATGATAGCTAATATACACTGATTTTTAATTTTGTGTTTTTGTAAGTTCATGGCAACGCTGAATGATTGGAATTGGTGTATTGCGAGTTGGCTACGAATTACAATATATGACGGTGGAAATAGAAGTTTTTGTGATCGTTGAGCACTGAAACTTGAATAGATAGGTCTGTGATTAGTCATTTATCAGTTTAGATCAGAACAAAGAGATCATGGATTCAGGTCATCAGGAGTTGTATATTATTTTTCGATATTGCCAGATAACCGGTTAGGGTACCTCGCAAGGGCCACTCCCTGGCCCTTTCGCAAGGAGTCGAGGAATGTCGAAGAACACAGACCACTGGCGGCACACCCGGCAGGGGCCGACAGGGGTTAATTTGTGATCTTTGTAATTTGTGAACTGTAAAGGACCAAGAGCCACCGGTATGAGATGAATAAATTGGCGCTCGATTGGTCCAGGCAGTGTCTAGACTCTACTTCTAGACTACATTCAGAGTTCAAAGGATTACTTGTAGTTTGAGCCATATCAGGTTCAGCAAAGTGCACTCCGGTGTAATCATGATTCTCTGTCGTTTGTGCAATGTGAATTTCAGTTATTCCTCGATTCTAGGGAAATCACATGTAGCTGTATGGAATAACGTGTGGCGAGTGTGGCAAGAATGAAGATAACGGGTGCGGTAATACATGGTGATCTCGGCTTACAAGTTACTGGTATACGGTAATAACGGGATGTTGTCGAATGTCAACTGCGGCTACTGATTTGAAATATTGGGATAACTTTGTGGCGAAGTGAGGTCAACAAATTGCACGAGGCAATATGAAATCAACGGCAGCTGTTTCTGTGGACGCCGGACGGTGAATTTAACATCACGTCTATGCGGTCAATGAGTGGCCCATCCGTGCGAGAAAGAAACTTGAGTTGTCTAATGTTTTAGTTGTTGGCTTGTGAATTGTTGCGCGTTATGGTTAAGACAACAAGTGGCAAAGGTATTAATGTGGATGATTTATCAACAACTACAGCTAAACAGCCATGGGTCACAGGCCTAGACAACTCTGGATACGAGACAGCGAGGTAGTAGCGAGGTTCGTTTTTAATATTTGATATTAAGGGGAGACGCTTGCGCAATCAGCAGCTATAGCTATCCACAGTGGATACAGCATATTATCGTGGTTCATCAGCAGAACAACAGCCATGACAACGGATAAAAAAGTTAATGTGATGAATTGAGGGGAAGGGGGATCAGCGGGGCCGGCTGTGTGACGCGAGCACGCGTTGATGGATGGGAAAACGCAGGAGGGGGGAATTCGCCATGGGAAGGACCGAGGGAGTGGATAGGAGGGTGGATGAGGGAGTTGGATCAGGGAGTATATTGAGGGCAGTGTATGGATAGTGGATATATTTAATAAAGATAGAGTAAGCGAGTGTGCAAGATAATGGATAATAGCAAGACAAAGAGTGCGCAACAGAGTGATACACGTCACAGCGTTCCTCTTTCGGCTCCACTGCAAACTCAACCAGCACAGAAAGTGAATTCCTCCTTTTCTTCACCCCCATCAACACTCCGTTCTCACTCTATTCCCTCTCCAATCCCTCTCCACTCCCACTCCACTCTCTCTCCACTCGCATGGGTTGATGTGCTTTATACCCCAATTCTCTCTCTCTCCCTGAACTCGCACATACCCCCCACATCCTCTTGATCTCGTCCCTTCCAAACCCTCCCCTCCTTCTCCTTCCACTCTACCTTTTGCCCGTGCACCCCCTTCCCCCCATGTCCGACAAATTGAAAAAGTCACTGGCAAATCTCATCCCTGATCAAAGACCCTCTGATCCCTACTCCATGTCGGACATTGAATTCAAATCACCCCTCTTCTCGTCCCTCTACAAGGCCCAATTGGCATCTCTATCCACTCACGATCAGCCGACAGCCACCGCCCCAATTCCCTTTAAAAGGACTCTGTCGAACGGTCATCATGACTACAATGGTCACATTCACCCTTCTTCGTCGCCAAACTCTTATAATCACTCGTCAGAGAAGCTGGAATCCCCTCATCCCAACACAATAAATCTATATTCCAGTCAACCTCCTAATCTTTCTACACTCAACATCGATTACACTAGAAATGCCAGTACTAATAAATTGGTTTCTATCACAAATCAGCCTAAACTAAACCCATCGCAACACGAGAAGTATGCCCCCACCAAGTCTAATTTCAAATCATCCTATCCATCGACGTCGGCCGCATCTAATCTTAAATCGCAAACTCGCAAGACCAAATCTCCAATCCTAGGAAGACACAAGAAGCAAACACCCAAGCGACGGCAATCCTTTGATGATTCTCGAATCACCAATTTCACTCAGTCATTCTCTAAGCCAACCAAAGTTCTCTATGCAAACCATCTCACCCGGTACAATAAAGAGTATGATCGCATCGCAAAGATTTACGGTTGGCATAGTAATTTCGATAAAGAGAGTCACAGTCGGCTGCACTTTCGGCTCCCCACATGGTTGAAAACTCCAAAGATGCAAAAGGAGTATCAGAGTGCCAGAGCGAATGATATCTCTATAGGACATCCGGTGTTGGTCAAAGTCGACTCAAGCTACGGTGAAGCTCCAATGAGCAGTCTCGCTGGGAAAGGTCGAAATGGAAATCCCGGTCCAACACAATTGAGCATAAAAACAGACCTAACTCAATGGAGACCTCACGCTAGAAGTATCTCTAGCCCTGATGATATGTTGACCGAAATCTATGGTGATTCAGAAGAGCTCCACAAAATTGTGTTTTCCGATGACAAAAATTCCCCTCGGCATCGGAGATCTGCTAGTGACGATGCAAGTGAGCGAGCAGACGGACCCAATAGTGCTACGTCGCCGGTTGAATTCTTCCTCTCAAATCAGACAGATCATCTTCGTTTCGACAAACTAGGTAGCCAGGATAACAATACTGCAGATTATTTGGACCGGCAATATGACTATTTCTCCCGAAGACGTGATGCGTCTGAAAGTCCGTCTGCTGACATGTTGAACGACGATGAAGACCATTCGGATGATAGATCAGACGAACCTTCCGCTCGCTCTCTTCCCTCCGAGCGATTTCACTCGTCTTTTTCGACCTCCGCCTCGCCGGTTCCTGGGTCGCTCAACAAACCCTTGCCCGCTGCCCCGCGTGTTGCAGAAAGAAAGGTTTACCCGGCTGATACAAAACAACCAGCAAAGTTTACGTATATAGATGCTGGACAAGACGAGGAAGAGAAATCTTTCGGGTTGCCACCGTCAGATCATCCCTTTTGGATATCACCAAAGGTGTTTGATATGCCCGATTCCTCAAGCAACATTCAGTATGAAGTCACGAAAAAGATGGGATTTTCTATGACTGGGACAGGGAGCCAGCAAGTAGCAAAGACGAAAAAGTTGATAGGCGGAACGGCAGTTAAATTGGTTGAAGTGTTGACTACAACACTCGGTATGCTGATGAATTCTGCGGCTTTCCTGCTGATCCTTACATCATTATAATAACAACGTTTTGAATAGATTACACATTCTTGTCGGATTTCTTTGTTATCTATCGAATGTTCATGTCGCCGGTTCAACTCGCAAAACTGCTGATTCTAAGATTTCGCTGGGGAATGCTGAGCGAATCTGATGAACGCTGCTTGGTACGAATGAGGTATGTGTATCACGTCCCTTTGGATGGATCACAGCATCATGCTCACTATATTACCAATTTTTGATTAGAACCTTCATTGTCCTTCGGCATTGGATCTCTGAATTTTATAATATCGACTTTGTCACATCTCGGCCATTACGTGTCATCGTCATTACCTTTATTAACGAGCTTTCGCATAATCCCACCATCAGAGCATCAGTTCGTGATCTTCGAATCGTCAAAACATTGAAGAAATTAGTGAAGAAGCATGACAGCGATTACAAGTTAGCAAAAGATCTTCATGCTTCGTCAGGCTGCTCCCTCTCCCTGACCGACTGGTTATGGCAGCAAGAAATCATTCGAGAATATGAACCCTTATCAAATGCTGTGTCTGAATACATTGACCGGAAAGCGGAGGAAGCCGAAGCAACTGGTTGGAGTCTTAGTGGCATTGGCAGAAGTAATTCCAGATCTAGTTTTAAAAGTAAACGATTGTCCACGGATACGACACTGTTTTCAGCTGATAACGTACATGGTGGCAGTGGAAAATCGAGACCGTGGCCATTAAGGATGACAATGTCACTGTCGAACATCAAGAGGAGCATTGTACGAGAGAATTCTGATTCTAACTTGGAATCCGTACCGGAGAATCCTAATGGATTTGCAAATTCAAGTTCTTCTTTGAATTCGAATTCCTCAATTGCGCAGAATCAAATTCAAAGTCATCAACCGATGCTGGGTAGATCAACGAGTAACGCATCCTACAAAACGACATCGAGTGGAGGCTATGAAAACTCAATGCTTCATCGATCCTTATCGAATGCTTCAACGTCATCTTGGTTATCCCTACAACATACCCTCTCCTCCATTGCTTCTGCGACCTCTTCGTCGAACTCTTCAGTTTCCTCGTTAACAGGCTCACATTTGATTCCATCTCCCACGAATGAAACGCCCCCATCATCCATTCCGCCATCATCCTTATCCACATCGATCACGCTCCCGTCCCTTCCTCCTCTCCCGCCATCGACAACTAATTCCGCGCATACTTCAATCTGCTCCATCCCATCCACAACAAGCAGTCTTCACCGTGAGAATTCACAATCAAAAGAGAAAAGATTTAAATCGTTTATATTAAACTACAAATCCGAAGTCATCGCCCAACAATTTGCACTGATAGAACAGACAGCTTTGCGTTGCATTAAATGGACAGAGTTATTGGATGACAACTGGAAATCCAATCAGGATGGTTCTCGTAAGAGTGCATCGGGACAGTTCGATGCGACGAATGAGACCGGGTTTACCTTGAATGGCGACGACGGAAATGAATGGATTGGCGGGATTAAAAGCATGATTGATCGTTTTAATCTGGTATGCTTTTCTTTCTTCATTTCTTTTTCTTTGAATGAATTGATTCTGATAACCTTGTTTGTTAGACATGTCAATGGATTGCGACAGAAATCTGTAGTACGAAGAATTTTGATGAGCGGGTTAAAGTGATTGAAAAGTTGATTCGGATAGCATTGGTATATTTTCTTGTCACTTCATCTGACGATTACCCGCTGTATATTAAATCATTCTACCTCTATATCACTTATCCATTCTACTGAAACAGAAATGTCATCATCTGCACAACTATTCCACTTGTACCGCTATCATTCTCGGTCTTCAGAACCCTCAAGTTGACCGGTTAAAGAAAACGTGGAACAAGGTTTCTGCATTCGAGAAGAAGGCGTTTAAAGATTTGATTGGTTTTATTTCTCCGTGCAAAAACTTTTCGGGTCTACGAGAAGCAATGAAGACTGTTTGTGAGAATGCTGGTGGTTTAGGCGGAGCTGGAGGCAGTGGTGAAAGTAGTAATGGTTCTACTGATGACGGAAAAGGTGTTCCTTTTGTTGGTGTGTATCTTTTCGTCATGAATTATTCGCTCTATTTGGCTTTCCATTAACGAAACTCTCAATTTCAATCAGGGTTGTACCTATCGGATTTAGTTTTCAATAATGAACTCCCTACGTACCTTCCCCAACCTACTCTCTCCTCATCATCAACCACTTCGCTTTCGTCTCTACTTTCTTCCTCGCATAACAACTCTGGCTCCAACTCTCCCAACAAATCGAATGCCCTTCGAAGAAGCCACTACTCTGCGAATTCCACTTCGTCTTCTTCATCCTACTCTTCTGTCCCCATTCCTTCGATGTCGTCTGCATCATCAAACACTGTATCTATGCCACCACTACCCATAATCAATTTCCACAAGTTTAGAATAATGGCGAGTATTATCACCCAATTCAGAGAATTTCAAAACGAAAATAGAAAATACCAATTACCATTAGATGTTAAAGTTTATAGTAAATGCTTATGTTTGAATGCAGTGAGTAATGACGAATTAAAGTTAAGAAGTTTAGATTGCGAAGGGAAGGATGGGAAGAAATGAGTAATACTATAGAGAAGAAAACCGAAAAATGTGGCCGTTTCTGCTGTTTTTGATTCTACTTCTGTTAATTCATCAGTCAGTGGCAACATCACGATCACCTCATCACGATTTCACTCGTAATTTAGTTTCCGCATGTTACTGTTTATTTTCGGCACGATCATGCTCAATTTACCACCATATCTCACGCCATTTCAAATCGGTTTACAGCAACTTAATGATCACCCATCTCCTTCCTGTGTCATTTCAAATGTAATTAATCTTGACCCCGATACCACACTCACTCCCTCGATATCCCTGGTATAATGAATTTCAGAAGGTCTAGAGTACAGATCCAGACGAATAACCCTAGACGAAAACACACTCTATGTCAATACACTTTCAACATTTTTTTTATATTGCTAATGTTACTTCCAACTATATTTTAATGGCGTATTGTTACCAAATCTACAAAAAAGGATATATCGTTTAATTAATGGCAAGAGGAAAATTTAAACAGCTTTGTTTAAAATTCAGGTTGTCTGGTTGAAAGTGGTTTGATCATCTGTTTACTGTGTTCCTTGTTACCCGTTAGTACATAAATATACTTAAAATTGGTTGGCTGGTTTTGGTTTTGTAGTTGCGTGGTGGGAATTGGATATGTAGATAGACAATTAAATATGTGAAGATGGTATGATGCAAATTTCATCAAATAGAATGATTTAGAATTACCACGAAAAGAATATCGCTGGGTGGTATACCTGAATTCTGAAGTGAATAGTTTGAAACTTCGAGCATATATCCAGACAACGCGTTAACTACGACTCTGTTTGGTAGTGTTGCAACTCTACTCAAGTTATCGTTGGTAAAACTCAGAATACAGTTTAAACCTGACCACATAAAATGGACCGGGATCTATCGACATTTAATTTGCAACTATTTACTAATATATTAAACGAAACAAGTCTTGTGATCGGGATTCGGGTGTACGTACACTTAGGAGTTAGGATCGCGCCAGTGCCGGGATGTACCCAGCTTACATCAGCTTTACTGTAATCGTCTGAAGTTCTGATGGTTATATCATGGTACACTACTCTGAACTGTCCCTTGAGTTATCAATGTTTATTTAGCCTTTGGTCTCTTGGTCTGATTTTGGTTCACTCTTTCGTGCTACAGTAGATAGTCTAGTTACATGTGCTGTTTAATTGCGTGGGGTGAAGGAACCTGTTGGGACTTGCGATCGAGAAGAATGTTGCATTAAACTGTCGTATTGATTTAGTACTGTTGTAATTGTTCTGGTGAATTACGTTGACAGGCATCATAGCGGACAAATGTTCTGTTGTTCACACTTCACAAGTTCAGATCTGTTCTGAAAGCATTCTGCGCCCTGCGGTCTACCGATGTCTACCGTCTGTCGTCTGAGACCTGAGAGGGTCTGAGCTCACGCTTCGACTTTCGATTATCATGGATTCAAAAGGCAATTTTTCTTAATTTCTTATTCACGATCCATTTAAAATCTGAAATGAGCATTTTCTCACAAGTTTGAGCGTTTTATTTGTCATTGAATCACTCTTTCATTCAATCGTAAATCATCGCTATGTCGTCCGACGAATGTGCTCTCCTTGCTCAACTTCACAATGCTTTAGATCCTGTTGGCGGTGTACTGCCCCGATGGTAAAGAAAGACTTGTTTTCTTGATGTTGTAGGGTAATATTGAAATTAAGATTGCAGTATTGTCTGTTAGGACGACTACAGTACCACCAGGAGGTTTCGTCAATGGGAGTTGTTGCACCTGGCAGTCGGCCGTGAATGGGGGGTTTACCATCGGTGTGAGTTGCGACCCGACACAACAGACTGTGACATTTTTGTAAGTTGGGACAAATCTATCAACAAAAAAGAAAGGATAAGAATTAGTTTATCTAATTGGGATTTGGTTTTAGACGTCTCAGTGGATTGAATAACTGGGGTTGGGGTCTCAGGGGAACTATTCCGCCTGATATCATTGGAAAGTTTACGGGATTGCGAGGATTGTAAGTACACATTCTTTATCTTTTGTTACAACAAAGTATGACGATTATGAGGTCCATGTGCTAATGAATGACGGTTTTAGAGAATTGGGTGTTAGCCCGTTAGTTGGGACGTTACCTCCACAATTGGGAAATTTAACGCTATTGACAGTTCTGTACGTTACTCTGGTATTTAGTTCATTGAAAAAAGTGTTACAGGCTCACATTCATTCATAACTATTCAAATAGGAACTTGCAAGGCGTCAGCATATCTGGTGCGTTTCCTTCAGAGATAGCAACACTCAGTAATTTGAGATCATTGTAGGTGATTCTAATTAATTTGGCTATTACCTACCTTGCTTTGGTGGGTCGATTATTCTACAGCAATCCTAACTACATGAAATATCTCTAAGATATTTGGATAATAACAAAATCACTGAGCTTCCACGGAATTTTGGCTCATTATCGTCACTTGTACTTTGTTCCTTAGCAAATCTTCAAGTAACTTGTCGACCTGAACCATTTCCCGCCGCTTGTAGCCGTCAAACCAATAATCTGCCGATAAATAATTTACCATTATGTCCTCCGTTTACCTCAGCGACGACAACCACCGCAACTATTGCGACCGAAACGATGTCGGAATTCCTGACCACCGCGTCAATCAATGTGGGTCCTACTTCCACGCAAACAAATACATGGGTATCAAATTCAAATACAGATGCAGCTGCTGCTGTTGCCAAACAACGCTATACAGTTTTTGGTTCATTGTTGAGCATAATAAGTATGTTGATGAAATCTTTTACTTCCTGTATAGATTGCTAAGTATCAGTTGACCTTCATACTTCAGTTACTGTGGCATTCGTGTTATCAGTGTTACGCCGTCGGCTGAATCGCCGTTTGAAAAATTCCCCGAGATACCCTTCCAAAGTAGAGAGCGTAAAGCAGTCTAACATTGGTGGATAGTTTGCAATGTGGATGGGCCTAGAGTTTTGTTCCAGATAGACTCTCGTTTTCCTTTGATATTTGATAAAACATGCTCCTGAATTAGTCATGTAATGATAAAGATCTGTCACTTCCTCTCAACCATTAGAAAATTCAATAAAGAATAGAATTAAATTACATACATATACTATTACTGTTCTGTCTGCGACTCTACGTAGTGGGCGGGAGACGAATCCGACAGTGTCAACCGGCACAGTTGATTAATGTTTGATCCTTTAATCCTCCGCCCTAAGGCCCCAGTCCTGATTCGGAAGCCCCGTGGTCCTGAATCCCTGATGAAGTCAGCCACTTAGCAGTAGCACTAGCAGTCCTGACTCCTGAGTCCTGATTCGTGAAAACTTCCTGATAGGAATTTTAAATCTATTTAGCATAAGTTTGATTGTCCACTGAACAGCGCCGAACAATAGGTAGTCGCGAAGTGAACGATTCAAAATTCCAAAAAGGAGTCGAGACTTGAGACTCTGCGAGTGGGATACAGAGTTCCTTCGATATTACTCAGGCTGAAAGATTGAGAATTTGAGGATAACTTTTAAGATTCCACGCTCCGTCGCCATTGAAACGATACAGCAAGGAGGTCATAACTGCTAATTAACAAATGAAGAATTCTCAATCTTCCTTTGCCCTAACTGCTTTTTAAGAGGGAACGCATCCTAACCTGACGGACTATACCGCGATTCATAAACCCTGTTTGACAGCTCTCACTATTCCTTCAATTTCGAATTAATTCGAAAGAATTATAACTATTCATCCTCCATGTCTCGTCTCAAATTATTATCAGCATTGGTACTGCCGTTGTTGGTTTTGATATGCACAGTTGATAACTGGGCAACAGCCCAGAATATACCGTCCCTCACTAGGTTATTGCCTCGAAGTATCCCTGATACTACCGGTTACGTGCTTCTGGAAGGGTCAAACTTCGGAACCAACATAAGTAATATTAATGTCACCTTTACATCGAATAATACCAGCTTCAATCCATGCTCGTCTTTAGTTTTCGCCTTCCCGGTCGCATATCTAAATTGGTATGTAGATTTCATAAACATTTCTTCATCTCTTATTCGTAGTAATCGGATTTATTTTTTGCTTTTCCGTGATAAGTTCGTTGAGTATCCCGAATATCTTGGCGAATGAGACGGCATACGACGTTCGCGTTTTAGTTAGGCAGCAATCATCCAATCTGCTGGTTTTTAATACAGGTGTTCCGAATGCAGCTCCTCAAGTTGCAGATGCAGAATACATACTGTTCAGCACATCATCTATACTTGTCTATCTTCAATCCTGGGATTTTGACACGAATTCAGAAATGACTTTATTTTTCACAATCACTCTTCCAGCAAACGGATCAATCAATCCTTCGACGAATAACAACAACAGATCTTTAAGTCTTCCGTCGCGGCAAATACGCTACACAGCTAAATCATATTTTTTTGGAAGAGACTTTTTCCAAATCAAAGGTGAATTAACTGATGGTTCGCAATTTGATAAATACGCCAGTCGCGTTACTAATTATCACATATCATGTTAATAGCACTCGACGGATTTAATACTCGTGAGTAGAAACACACTGTTTTAATCAATCTTCATCAATATTACTAAAATAGGCGTCAGTTTCTTCCACTGCTACCATCAAAATCTCTGTTCCACTAATTCGAGATCTGCACGCGGAGATAGTACGCCCTATGATATTTCCACTTTGTTCCAACAATCGTCCCTGCACGAATGATTCACTAGTCACCATCATAACTCTACCTCGAGGCACCCTTAAACTCTTAAATGGAACCGATAATTATGGAATCGACTCTGTCCCGTTCAGTTTCCCAGTTGACGAAGCTATCAGATTTGAATATATTCCGCCAAACGAACTCGACTACATCAAAGCGAGCATGACATATACCCTTTCGACCGCAGAATTTGACACGACTTTAATGTTTTATGAAGGGCCGTTAGTTTCAAGAGACGTAAGAGTTCGAACCAACGAAAGTACAGAAACGCTAATCACTCTTCAATGTAACTTTCCTCTCCGCAATCTACTGATATCCTACTGGTTGCTGCCAACAACGAACAGCTTGAAAGGCAATTTTGTTCAATTTAACAGCAGTCTAGAATTTCTGAATTCTCAAATGCGGATAAGAAACGGTACTCGGTTTCGGATCAGGGACGACAATGGTCGAATGTATTTCACTGCAGATGACAACTATTCTGGGATATTTGAGATGCAATACTTTTGCACTGGTAGAGTAGCAGCTTATTGAAGGTGAACTATTGCGTAATCTAACAATTTCAATTAGACGGCTTCGGCAGGATTTCACCACCTGCCACACTTACGGTTCTGGTTGATCCTATAATCCGCTGTAACAGCAGAACCACGATAAAAAACTTTGTCAGTCTAAGCAACCGAGATATAGCACGGGACGGGTATATGAATTATCGGTTCAAACTTAGAGGCGTTTCAAAACTAACTGTTTAAATTCAGAATAACATTTCGTATCTTGTCGACGCCAGAGGAGGGCTCCTTAGTTCGACCTGCGACAGATAACATTCCGATAAGTGCGGGAGAATCGATAAACGCAACCACATTAAAATATATTACAAACATTACTTCGGATAGGTTATTTTCTATGTTCCCAATCTCTGAAAAGCTATCCCCAATGAGAAACTGAACAGTTCCCTTGTTACAGTCTTCTCGGCGGAGAATTCACTTATGTCGCAGTGAACAACCAATTCAACCTTACCTCCGCCCCATGTACTGTGCGATTTGTCATCTCTTGTGCACCCCTGTATCTGAATATTTTTCAGCCTTCCATCATTGATTCCTGCATAGAATGCCCTTTTGCTGCTGTTTGTAGGTGGGGTTGCCATTACCTTTTGTATGAAGTTTATAAGGGAGTCAAGCTAACCGCTGTGTGATAGTTTTAATGGAGAATTTGCACCGTACGCTTCCAAAGGGTAGTTAAGCGTGTTTGGCTTTTTCTGGTTTGCAATGGTGAAAATGACATACATTTCGTTCAGATACTGGTACAACCAAGATGAACAGATTTATTTAGCTTGTATTCCGGTATGTAGACTTCACTTCATTTATACGGCGCAAACTTTTAATCTGGTTACAACTTTTCCGCAGACTTCTGCGTGTCCTGGCGATATCGGTAGAATTTGTGCTGATGGCTATAGGGGAACGCGTATGTGCCAAGCTTTTCATGACAACAGACTGTACAACCAGTTAAACTACTTTCTTGCAGGGTGTGGCGAATGCGGGGCTAACTACTACAAGTTGAATAATCAGTGTATACCCTGCAACAGTATTGAACCAGTGTTTATTACTTTGATTGCCGCATGCTTCGTATCCGGCTTTTATTTGTTGTATTTATTTTGGGGTCTGGCAGGAAAAGCCCAAGGGTAACTCTTGATTTGCTGACAGAGAGCGTACTTAACAGGCTGTCTGACACTTTTTACCAGTCTTGGGATAATTAACATTGCCTGCAACTTTATTCAAACAACTCTGATACTTCGTAATATTAATATGAATTGGCCCCCGGAAATTCAAGACATCCTCGATTATTTTTCGGTGTTTAATTTCAACCTAGAGCTCAGTTCGCCTGAATGTTTGGTGCAAGAATACCTCAACTTTAGCTCAAAGATGAAAATGACTCTATTGATTCCTATAGTTCTATTGGGATTTCTCATCGCAGCTATGATTCTACGATCGAAGTTTGTAAAACGGGTCATCCAAATAGCGAAGGCTAAATTGTTTCATGGGTTGAAATTTTCAGAGGGTTTGTGGATCCGAGATCTTCAAGCTTCCTCAAGTATGCCGCGGACAGATGGCAGAGCGAGTGCTATGGAGATTGTGGCACTTTTCAATTCTTCGCTTTCATTAGTCTACATTACGGTTGCATCGTATTCATTATCGTAAGTTCTTATATCCATGCCTCCCTTTTGTCCATTTCTGAGACTACAAATCTATAGGTTGTTCGACTGCACAAAAGAAAGAGACGGTTATTTCTACTTGGGTTAGTTTGCTTTTTTTGAAATGTTTTCACGAAAAATTTTGACTGACATTCTGATGATTGTGATACCTGACCGCAGATGCGTAAGTGTTAATTTTCCTGCTTGTTGGCAATACGCACCTAGAGAGCTAAATGATTGATTTACAACAATCAAGCGACCCCAGTTTACGATGTTACGAGGAATGGTGGTACGACGATTTAGATTATGCAGTTGTAGCTATAGCGTAAGTATGTTCAATTGTTAAACTTCATCGGTTGACTATTGACATATCACCTTGTCAAAGTCTATACGTTATCGGAATTCCTCTCTACTTTGGCATAATACTCTACTTTTCGAGCAACGTTCCCTTTTCTGGACGTTTTTGGGTCAAGTTCAAGAGATATTGCGCTCTGATTTTCGTCACAGATTCAAGCTACAGAGCAAATGGCAAATGGTTTATGCTTGTCCAAATTTTTCATAAGTTGATGCTTGTGATTGTTGCCATGTTCTTTTCGCGGTAAGAGTTCAACTCAAACATACAAAGTGGGCGTCATAATAGAAATATTAAAATTTGAAAACAGATACATTTCGTTTCAGATAGTCCTTACCGTTTTGACCCTGATGATAACTTTTTTTATGACCTTGAAATACCAGCCTTATACTCATATGAACTTGAATTACTTGGAACTCTATTCTCTAGGTAGTAATATTGTGATATTGAATTTGGGATTTCTTTTTTATAATAATCAGTGCGTATTCTCGTTCTTAGTCTTACCCCTTATCACGTCTTCTCTGCCTTGTTATTAATAACAATGAAATGTAATTTTACCTATAGGTTGACACCGACATTGAAGGCTATTGCCATCGACGTTGTACTTGCGGTCATAGCTAGTTTCATTCTGGCAGTAGTATTCGCTTCGGCATACGAAATGAAAAACCAATTTCGACGGCTCGTTGCCAAGCAAGTGTCTTCATCGAATCCACAGATTGATAAATCAGCTGAATCCGATAATTTGACTATGAAGACGGCAAAAATTGGTGACAGAATTCGTAATTTATTCGGCGGTTTTAGCCGGTCGGGCATGAGAACGAGGTAGATTTGAAATCTAATGAATTAGAAGCATGTATCAGAGTGCTACTCCTCCTACGAGCGATAATCTCATGTTCATATATAAGGGAAACTCATTGATATGTATTATAAAGTAGATTGCGGAACCTCAGCCATCAGTATTGTCAATACAAGAATACACAACGGAAAAATCTTTTCGCAGCGCATTGAAAACCGTAATTCAAAACACGACTCCCCAGCTTCTGATGTCCATTGAGATAGACGACTTTCCATTATTTGACAAACATTGCTCCATCCTGCAGGCACGCATCATTTGTATTGAGTAGAAGGCATGTTTACTTGATTGATAGCTTAGAATTTTTTCTGTGCTTTTTAACAACCGGAAAACCGGACGAGCCGTTAATTGTGATACTAGGATCTAGAGGTAATAAATGCAGCATTCTTCGGATTAAAAATTTTATGTCACGGATTTAAATATGGCGACATTGGCCAACATCTGTGCAATGAATTCGAAGATGTTGACCTGTCTTGCTAGTCTTTGAGATGGAACCGAACAGTACCGAATAAAAATTTTGGTGATTATCGCTTTGGCTAATTTACGGATGTATTATAAAGATAAATAAATCATAATAGCGGTACATAACCTGGAGAAGCCCGAGACTGATTGCTTCCAATTGGTTTTCTAATTTATATTTCGACTACTACATTACCGGCATCTGTTCTCGTCTCCCACTCGCGTGGACTCGTTTGACTTTTCCTCGCCGTACTTCTGGATTACATGCTTCGGATCCAAACTATCATTATTTCATTACCACGTTAATTCAGACAGTAGAATATGTCATCGAACGAATGTGCCGCGCTTGCTGACTTGCACAACGCCTTAGACCCAGCAGGAGGAATATTGCCAAAATGGTTTATATTTTACAATTAGGCGAGAGTTAATCTGGCTCAGTTTTTGATTTTTGAATTCAACAATAATTAGGACAACAACTATTCCACCCGGAGGCTTCATCAACGGTAGCTGTTGCGACTGGCAATGGGCGATTAACACTCAAGACACTGTCGGTGTTTGGTGCGACTCTACTCGAAACACAGTTACTCACTTGTATGTCCTTAGTTTCACAAGTGCGCATTTGAATGGCCGCATATATTGACAGATTTCTCTTTTGTTTAGACGATTGGAGGGACTTCGAGACTATGGCTACGGTTTGCAGGGTACTATCCCACCGGACGCAATCAAAAAATTGACCGGCCTTAGAGCAATGTGGGTACAATGTTTTCGAAAGTGAATTCAAGTTGCTGTGGAAAATATCATGTTTCTAATTTCTTGATTTTCAGAGAACTAGGGTGGAATCCCATGACCGGCACCATACCACCAGAACTAGGCGGTTTGGCCTCCTTGACCCACATGTACGTTTAACACTTGACAATTTCACAAAAGCGAGATACTTTCTAACAAACTACACCTTGCAGCGGCTTGCAATGGAACAGTATTTCTGGTGCCTTACCCTCAGAGGTAGCTGGCTTGAGAAGCTTGAGATCACTGTATTTAATTCCTTTATGTTATCACATTTGTTCTTTGAATATTGATATCCAGTACTTTCTTACAACTCTTCAAATAGTGAAATTGACAACAGCAGAATGACTGGACTGCCTAAAAATTTTGGATCATTGAGTGCGCTTTCCTCAACTCATTGTTGGCTAGTCGGCGTCCAAGAGACTTGTCGTCCAAATCCGTATCCAAGCGCTTGTTCTCGCAACTCCTACAATCTACCGATGAACACTCTTCCTCCTTGCCCTCCATATACGGCGACCACTACTGTCTTCTCGATTGGCACGGAAACCGCTACAGTTTCTCCCTCTGAATCATTTACGACCCGCTCAATGATGAGTAGCCCGACATCATCAGGGACAATCACTGAAGAGACAGAGTCGCCAAGTGAGACGCCAGCTACTCCTCGCCAGCAGAGATACACCGTTTTTGGGTCCCTCTTTGGCACAATAGGTACAACAATGATTTCATCTGTCGAAGTAAGGAGTTGAACTAATAGAAGCTTATAAATCTGCCCGACTTACAGTTGCCCTGATCCTTGCTCTTTCGGTTTTCCGCCGAAGAATCCACCGTCGGTCGGAGCAGTCTGTTGATCATCTAAAAGTCAATCAGACGTTCGAGGCGAGAAAGAATCTTAGTGGATAAACTTCTTGTTGCCAAATTAGTATCCGCGAAGGTTGCTTTACCGTACATTGTCGCCCGTTCAGATTACCGACACAGGTCGCAGGATGTACATACATCTGGTATGGATGTAACCATTAAATAACAATCACTAGATGACAAATGCGGTACTGTGAATAGATGTTAATATCGAACGATCTCTTCATGAATATATCTATTTCGGTATGTGAGAGGGGTTAGGACTTCAGGAGGCGTTGAAGTTGCTCTACTATTTTGAAATAATCTTAGGAGAAATATATATCTCATTGCTAAATTTCAAATGACCACAACGGATATAAATTTATGTTGATATCGAAAATGTGAAGTGGAATACGTAACACAGCAATAATGCCGGTGGACTCATTTTTATATATGCTAGTTTCGAACGTCCGCGACTCCGCAACTTCAATTTTCCAGGGTCCTCTCAGAATTCCAGTAATGTGAAATTAAATGAATGGTCAACACTTAAACTTCAGTGAGACAACAATGGATAAACTAGCTGAAGAGGCAAAAACGCGTCTCGCACAGTAACAACCTTTCGGATTCTGATGCCACCACCTTTGACAATTGTCGATATATGTAACTATGTTGCGCAAGTTTGAGTACCGTTTGTAACATTTCGTAGCATTTTGTGCATTACTTTAATACTCTTCGAGAATATCTGTTGTCATTATCTCTCTTTTACACTGAGGAACAACCTTGCACCAATGAGGAAGCCAAAGCTCCCCTCACCGCTCATGTTAATTGCATTATGCATGATGTTATTCAATGTCTTGCTCAGAAACCCCGGGGTCGCCGCTCAATCAGCACCAGTCCTCAACAGACTACTCCCTCGATGCATTCCCAGTACGGTAGGCTATGTCCTGCTGGAGGGAAATTATCTTGGAACCAACATGAGCGAAGTAACAGTCACCTTCTCGTCGGACGGCGACGGCGTCAATGTCGCTCCCTGTACGTCCTTGTTTCTCCCGTTCCCTTCGTACCTAAATTGGTGAGTGCTTTCATTTGGCTGCACTCTACATCACATGGACTAATGATTTGACTTCATAGCTCATTATCATCGCCGAACGCTCTAAATAATAGCGTTTGGTACAACATATCCGTGTCAGTCGGACAAAAGGTTTCTAACCGCTTACCATTTCAAACCGGCGTTTCAAATACTGCCCCATACATTCGAGATGCCGAAATCATCGTTATCAATATAGCAATGGTGTACATATACTTTCAAACCTGGGAATACGATGAAGTGGCCGAAGCAAAAAAATTCTTGACCATTAAACCACCGCAAAATGGAACCCTTTCACCTTCAGTGCTTTCTGATTCTACTGGATATAGAGTGTTTTCGCCGGCTTCTGATGGAAGAATGCAGTACTTTCCCGCACCCACCTTTATTGGAAGGGATTCTTTTCAGATTCAAGGTAACCGTTTCGTAAATTCACAGCATCACTTTTTCTCTTGATGGATTAATGGGTTCCATTATTGCTAATAGCATTAGACGCATTCGATGCTCGTACGTATAAGTAGTTGAATCCATTCGGCTTGTAAGAATGCGTATATTGATCTAGTATTTAGCCTCCTTCACAGCTACAATCAACATCTCCATACCGCGAATCCGTAGTATTCATGCTGAAAAAATCGGCCCCATTCAATTTAACATTTGCTCCAACAATTCCTGTCTTGGCGATAGTTCGGATATAATGATGAAGTCTCTTCCAAGAGGGAGAGTACGACTCATCAGCGGAACCTCTTCTGTGGAAATTGATTCAGCACCATATGCTGTCGATGTAAATACAGCGACCCGGTTTGAATATATTCCACCAGAAGGCGTGGATTACATCAAAACGAGTATGACATATGCCAATATGTCGAGTGACTTTGATACAACGATTCAATTCTATGTGGGCCCTCTGCGTTCATATGACATTCAAGCCCGCACAAATGAAAGCACACGAATTTTGATCACACTCAAATGTGATTTCCCGATAATTAATAATATAAAGCTCACTTACCGTTTGGAGCCGGAACTTGACGATTCCAAAGGTGTTTTTACTCAGTACAATGACGGCGTCACTATCTTTGACAATGTATCGCCAATTTTAAACGGAACGCGGCTCCGTTTGAGAGATGAAAATGGTCGAATGTATTTCACCCCCCGGCAGAATTACACAGGGATATTTGAGATAGGATACTCTTGTACTGGTAAGTCTTGAATACAGGCTCGTTCATATCAATGACAAACCTGAAACCTATATGTTATCAGATCTATACGGGCGTGTTTCACCCACGGCTAAAATTACCATCGCGGTTAAACCGGTCTTGCAGTGCCGAAATAAAACAGATATCCAAAATGCTTTAACTCTAACGAACAGAAACATTGGTCGCGACAGGTACCATTTTTTGCCTTTTGATGTTCACCGAGAAATACATCCCTAACCGTCATCTGCAGTATTTCATTCCGATTTCTGTCGACGCCCGATGAAGGAATGTTTCTGCACCCAGGAATGAATAAAACTCCGATTATTCAGGGAGATCTGGTGAGCGCAAGCACGGTGCAGTATATCACAAATATTACGGGAGCAAGGTTCATAATGCCCCTTCATCTTTCGGCGTTATTTTTGTCTCAGAAACTGACAAGTACTATTGCTATAGCATTTTCAGTGGAAATCTCACTTATGCTGCGGTCAACCGGTTTAATGATTCCTCGGAACCTTGCACCGTTCAATTTGTTATTTCCTGCGCGCCTTTATATCTCAATGTTTTTGATCCGTCCACCGTCAATACATGCATCGAGTGTCCATTTGGAGCGGTGTGCAGGTGCGTCCAATCAAACTAAAAATTATTCGTGTCCTCCTAAATGTATTTATTAGTTCATCATCAGGTTTAACGGTGACAGACTGCCCCACGCCGCGAAAGGGTAAGCATGAATTATTGACTTCTCATTTCTTTTTGCACTACTACTACTAACACGTAACGCATGAAGTTATTGGTATAACGAGATTGAAGATATTTACTTAGCGTGTATTCCGGTGCGTCGAATGTACAGCCTTTGCATGTTATAACAAAGTCTTGACAATTTGCAATCATTGTTAGGCATCAGCTTGCCCTGGCGAAGCAGACAAGATTTGTGCTGAGGGATACAAAGGCACACGTACGTACTATGTTGTTCCTGGAGGCAGAGTTTGTTGCAATAAATTTACTTTAATGTTTGAAGGATGTGGCGAATGCGCAACCAATTTTTACAAATTAAACAACCAATGCGTACCTTGCGGCGAAATCGAAGCTGGTTTTGTTGTTTTAGTTATAGCCTGCCTGGCTTCCGGTATCTATCTACTCTATATGTTTTGGAATTTGGTGGGAAAAGTTCAAGGGTACGTTAGTCTTGCCTTCTCTCCTCTCCAATATAGCGAGTCAGAGTCAACCGACTTAGCTCCTGCTTGATAATTAGGCTCGGTATAGTCAACATCACATGCAACTTCATTCAAACTACATTGATTTTACGTAACATAAACATGAACTGGCCACCGGAAATTCAAGACATACTCGATTACTTTTCTATCTTTAATTTCAACCTGGAGCTTAGTTCACCGGAATGTTTAGTGCAGGATTATCTTGGATTCAGTACCAAAATGAAGTTTGCACTATGCATTCCACTGGTTTTATGCGGATTTCTTATAATCACAATTATTTGTCGAACGGAATTTGTGAATCGAAATGCGCAAAAACTGAAAGAAAAAATATTCCACACTCTCAACCTTTCGGAGCATTTGTGGATGCGAAAGCTCAAAACCAATTCGAAAACTGTGTCACGAAAGAACCAAGCCAATAGCGATGCCGACGTCATTATACTGTTTAACGCCTCGTTGTCGTTAGTGTACATCACCGTATCATCCTATTCACTTGCGTAAGTTGCTTATGGTTCAAGTTTTTGTTTCTCGGCCGCCGATAATTGCTAACGTTCCTGGCATACGCAGATTATTTGATTGTACGAAAGAACGAGATGGATTTTACTATTTGGGTTTGATTTTACCCTTAACTAGAGATTTTGAATTCCAAAAATTGACCATGAATCAAATGGGTTTCGTTTTTTCAACAGATAGGTTGGTTTACCCATTCTTTCGCATTAGAGGTCTGATACTAACTTGTGGTTTGATTTAAAATCAGCGACCCTGGCTTACGATGTTATGAGGATTGGTGGTATTCTGATTTGACATATGCAATCTTAGCATTGATGTACGGAACCTCCACACTCTTTACTTAGTTTCATTATATTCCTTTTTTAAAGTCTTGTGCGCTTACTGACTTAAAATTTAGATTTTACGTCGTCGGGATTCCATGCTACTTCGGCATCATTTTATACTTTTCCCGCAACGATCCCTTTACCGGCCGTTTCTGGATCAGATTAAAAAAGCGTTGTAGCTTGATCACTCTGAATGATAATAGTTACAAACCAAATCGGAAAGAGTTTACCTTTTTTCAGATTTTTCAAAAATTGGTACTGGTCACAGTTAGCATGTTTTTCACGCGGTATGATTTACAAGTTGCAAAAGAATTTAAGTCGCATCAAAGATTCTAAACTGATGAACTTTTGAATACAGATATATTTCATTCCAGATAATTCTTATTGTATACATGTTAATGATTGCGTTTTATGTGACTGCAAAATTTCGACCTTATGTCCATGAATCTCTCAACTACTTGGAACTCTATTCCCTTGGTAGTAATATCGTGATATTGACGCTCGGATTACTATTCTATAACAATCAGTGCGTAGACCGTTCATACTTAAAGTTACCATTTTCAGCCAATGCTCATGCTCACAAATTTTTACTTGTTTGATCTATTCCTTGATCCTTTCAGGTTGACGCCTATATTAAAAGCCGCGGCCATTGATGTTGTTCTGGCCATAATTTTTGGGTTCATTGTAGCCATGATATTTGTCGCTGGATTTGAATTAAAAATGGAGCTGCAGCGTAACCTATCGATGTGGAAATCTTCGTCTAGTCTGTTACAGGGAACTGCTCCCGAGGAATTCGCTTCGATACAGAAAACTTCCATGCTGTCTGTTGGGTTGCGGAGCTTTCTGTCGACATCAAAGCAATCCCTTATGGGTTGGCGGAATGGCGTGAATAGAAAGAAATAGAGGAGCCGGATAAGTAGTACTCGAATTCCGAGACAATAGATCAACATGTTTCAACGTATGAAATGTAATATATGCTGAAATTATATAGCAAATGACTTAAATTAATGAAATAATGGTATGGTACTGGAGATGAATTAAAATGTATAGCTGCCGGACGACACTTTGATTGCTCATGTTGACCTCCACTATGAAGAAACTTGCCGCTAGTCAGTGAAGTTCGGCTCACACCACAAAGCAGAACGCCGACAGAAAGACACTGTGAAAGGATAGTAGTGGCGAATGGTGGTTCTTTGCTAGACACCGTCTTTGCATAATATTAAAGTTCTATAGAATCTACGATCGAGCCCAGAGCTGTGAGAAGATTTCCCTTTTTATGCCTTCTAACTTAAGCTTGATAAACATATTTGCGGACTGCGGAGTATCGAAGGCGAAGCGGTATCGGAATAGCAATGAATTATGAATAGTTATGCAATTAGTCCTTCCTGTCTCCCTCATTACATCAGAAGTGTGACCAAGTGTGAGTTGCGACCCCGCACACGCATTGACAAATCCATCACCTATATCGCCAGTCGTAACTCGAATCAGTCTCGCATCGCGTAATCGCGTAACCGCGTTGCTTGTTGCTAACGTACTTATATATGTCTCTTGCTACTGTCCTACGTTATCCGTACTAATGACAGTAAGACATATGAAGCAGTCACTGACGAGATATATGGAGCCCCTTTTATTTGTCAGATATAGCGCCTGCATTCCCGCCAGTTGCCCCTACTATAGTGAAGCTCCAAATCCTCTTGTCTGAGTCGTTTCAGCTTCACTTATCCTTACCTATCCTGTCATGCTTTTCAGTTGTCACTTGTCAACATAGTTACATGTCGTGCGGCATGACTTGCATCGCAGAAAGTCAGAGACCTGAGTCTCGACTCTCGACGACAGTCCAGTCGACGCAGTTCGAATTTCGACACCGCTCACAGCCCACAGGTCAGCTCAAGGTCGACTCCCTGGACTGCAAGTCTCCCATGTTAAGCCGCAGACCATTCAACCGACCCCTCAGTGACCTCACTCCCTTCCAGTTCCGATACGTTTCGTTCCTCTTACAGTTCGATAGTTCTATTTAGTTCGCTTAAGATTCAATTTCCTGTTTAGAAAATAACCATATCATATGTCATCAGACGAGTGCGCGGCCCTGGCTGAAATTCACAATGCTTTTAACCCTCGGGGCGGGGTCTTGCCGAGATGGTTTGGATATACTTTCACCCAATTTTGAATCAAAAACGTGGTTCAATTCACCAATTCATCACAGGACGACGACAGTACCGCCCGGTGGCTTCATTAATGGTACTTGCTGTGATTGGCAATGGCCGGTTGATCCTGGTCATACTATCGGGGTTTGGTGTGACTCGACTCGAAGCACGGTTACTTACTTGTAAGCATCACCTTGTACCAAGTTGCATACATACACCGGCTATGAATGAGTATGGTAATTTTTAGCCTTATATTTTATTTAATCTTACAATTTCTAGGAAATTGCTTCGTATGCCAAATGAGTTTGCCTTGCGAGGGACAATTCCGCCTGACTCTATCGAGAAGTTGACGGGTCTACTCAGAATGTAAGTACAGACAAGTTATTCGTCTTCAATCATGAATATATATAACATGGTCCTGACGATCCTTTTGCGGTAAAGAGATTTGGGGGGAAACCCAATGACAGGAACTATGCCGCCACAGATCGGCAAATTATCTTCATTAACTCAAATGTAATGCTCTTTGAATCATCCGTTATCTTAAATGAGGATATCGCTAACTCTGGTCGCATGAGTAGTGAGATACAGCGTAATAGTATCTCTGGACCCTTACCCTCTGAGGTGGTGTCATTGACTAACCTGCAAGTACTGTAAGTAGCGCTTTCATTCTATCCACTTTGGAAGCGACATTATTGATGACTTGACTTTTGCTTAGGGCGATTGATAACAGTAAAATGACAGGACTACCAAGGAATCTGGGATCTTTGAGTCTGCTTAGAGGAATAGATTGCTGGCTGGAAAATATTCAAGACACTTGCCGTCCTAACCCATACCCATCGGCTTGTTCTCGTAATAACGTAAACACTCCTATCAACGCATTACCGCTTTGCTCACCCTACACAGAAACAATCTCCGCGACGGCTCCGCCAACACCGACTGATATTCTTCCTACATCCATTCCATTTAGCACTCGTTCACTCACATCGGGCCCAACTGCCGTCGAGACAGGCACAGAGAACACCTCAATACCGGGTATAAGTCAAGCATCGCTTACATCGCAGCAGAGGAAATATGTAGCATTCAGCTCTTTGTTGGGAATCATAGGTACTTTGCTTTCTTAGTATAATCCAAAAGTAAATTCATAACACCCCTGACCCCGCCCGTAGTCACTTTATTGCTCATACTTCTCGTTCTCCGTCGAAGACTACAAAATTGCGCGAATTCTGTACGCAACTTTGAAGTACAGGTGAAAAAAACAATCATATGTTCACGAGAGGAAAGCTGAATGTTGTCGGTTCCTACTCCCATCTCTGCCGAAGAATTGTTTATATCATGCTCAAATAAATCGCAAGCGGGTTAGAACGTCCGTGTTACTCGGAAATTCCAACACAAGATCTCTTCCAATGAGGAAATTCGTACCAGTTTTGTAAATAGTGCATAAGATATAATATATATATGTTATCTGTTTCTTTATACCGTATTGCGTATAATAAATATTTGCGCTCAATTATCGCAATTTCAATATATGAAGTCAGTTATTTTGTCTGTATTTTGCCTTCATGGATTATATGTCCATTCCAATATCAATACCAATATGTAAAACAAAAAGAGTACTCTCAATTCGCATCTGCAATTCATCTGTTTTGAAAAGAAAAATTCTCTTCGGAGAGCAAATTTTGTTTTCAGCAGGGTAAAACAGCTTCTTTTACAATGATAGACCTGAATAGGCAATCATAGGATTGTCCTTTAATTAAGTTAAGTTCTACCGCTTAAATTGCAACCTTGCAACTTGTTAGGGATGGTCAGTCAGTAGCTAGTCCGCTCCGTTGACGCTGTTGACTCTCTTCAGTCGTCACTTTCCGTGGATCGGTGCTTCCCGTCTCCCGACACGCTATTCCTCGCATTTATTCCACATATTTTCCGATTCAAGTTTTGCATTGCTAATTTGCTACACTTTATGCCTTAAACGTTCTGTGTATCTTTAGTCTTCAGCGTTGAACTATTCATTCAATTTAACAAAGTTTTCGCTGCTACATTACGTTGTTATTTCGCTTTAAACTCCATTATGTCATCAAACGAATGTGCTGCCCTCGCCGAGATTCACAATGCGTTCAACCCAGAGGGGGTTGTCTTGCCCAAATGGTTTGAATACATAATTCAAAATAATCAGACGACATTGCTTAAGTCTTTCCAAATCGCTCACAGGACGACAACTATACCGCCGGGAGGTTTCGTCAATGGTAGCTGTTGTGACTGGCAATGGCCAATCAACAGTGACTTCACCTACGGTGTCTCTTGTGACTCATCACGAAGTACAGTCACATACTTGTAAGTAGCTGTAAGCCTGATATAGCATGAAGTATTCGGCGGCGGATGACTTCGTATACCGATACATGCTTAAATATCCTTCAATCTCTTTAGGCGACTGAACGAACTTCCCAATGGTTATGCTTTAAGAGGAACTATACCACCCGACGCCATTGCATATTTAACCGGATTAAGAGGATTGTACGTATCAGCTGTCCTTGAAACAATCTCAGTTCTGGCATAACTTAATAATGATTACTAAATCGGCAGAGAAATCGGCGGGAATCCAATGACAGGAACTATACCGCCACAACTTGGCCAATTGACGTCATTAACTATTCTGTAAGTTATGCCTATTGATTTTCAAAACCATTGCCACATTTTTAATATGTATTTTGGAACATTTAGCCACATACAGCGTAATAGTATATCTGGTGCCTTGCCTTCCGAGATCGCACTATTGACTAGCTTGAATGTATTGTATGTTGAAAGATTTTTTTTGTCACTTGCGTCATGTGTTGATAACTGTTAATCGCATATTTTAATACAGTGCGATTGATAACAGCAAAATTACCCGTCTACCCAGAAATTTTGGATTGCTAACTGCTCTTGATGGCATCAATTGCTGGCTAGAGGGAGTTTATGACACCTGCCGTCCAAACCCTTATCCAGAAGCGTGTCTAGCGAACAACGTAAATACCTACATGAACTCACTCACGCCTTGTCCCCTCTACACAGTGACGACCAATAGTGTATCACCGACAAATATCGTTTCATACACATCTACTACAATCCAAACGACCTCTTCAATTGATTCATTTACAACTCGTTCCATAACCGTCGGCCCGACATCTACAGAGACTAGCATACAGAGAATTCAAAATCTAAACCAAAATCAACCTTCGGTAATTACTCGCCAACAGAAATATATCATCTTCAGCTCTTTGTTGGGCGTCATATGTAAGCTGTTTACTGTTCTCATGCCAATACACCTACCAAACCACATTGCTCACCATTCACACTGCAGTCACATTATTCATTCTGCTTTCCATTCTCCGACGACGGCTTCAATCACGTGTAAAATTGGCGCAGAAAGTTGACCCCGCTCCGCAGTAAAACTAATTCTATCTAGACAACCTGTGATATGGAAATAAACTTCCATTCAGTATTATTTGTATGACCATTAGAAATTTAGATGTAGATTAGGAATTTAATGCTTCATGTCACGTGCCCAGTATTGTCTCCTTTCTGGAAAGATAGTTTTAGGTCGTAAGAATTTATCTCTTTCTTCAAGTTGTAGTTTTAATGTAAAGCCCACAAAAAAGTAATCATCTTAATAATTTACAATATAATTCTCCAAAGAAACATTACTCATTCGCTTGAAGGAACCTGTCACTATTCATTAAGGTATTTTATTTGAAATACATAATTAGATTTCTCAGCGTGGAATGACACATGTATCTAAGCTGAATTTAAGAACCAACACCGAGAATATTGCATTATTGTTTAAGTTGTAAATTCCTGAAATAGAAGTCGCTAGAGACTGACTCATGCTTTCCATTGCAAACAACATGGACTCGCAATGTCTAACGACAACCTGTACAACTGTTATCTATGGGTTTAAAAAATTACTATTATAATATAGCGTGTGGACGTCGTTGTGGGTATGATTGAATTAGAAATGAAATGAACTCATTTGTCTCACAATCACGCCAGAATGACTTAAGAGATAAATGCAACTTTCTTTCATCATTACATTCTTTCTAAATACTTGTCTGATTCGTAGAAAAATATCAGCTGATCGAGTGTGTTTGCAAGATTTGTCATTTCTTACTTCCTCCAAATCACTTCAGTTATAGTTAAACTGAAAGAACACGTTTAATGGTAATAGATTTACAGAGTGAACAACGCAAAACTACATAATCGAAACTGGCGAATTTTAGGAGCATAATTGAATTAGTTATGAACGAGCTACTAAGGGCATTCGACCGTCCATCAACTACCATGTCCCCTTTCGTTAACATATATACATATCCACTGAACTTCAGTATAAGCCTAGGTCAAAGACTCAAAAGATGGCTGTTACTGCCTTGAGGCGACTGTCCAGAGCTAACTGCCAAGTGCCAAATGTAGTAACACTGCAATGTCAATTCGGACAACCACGATTCGCGCTTTGCGAGTTGTCCGCGAGACTGCGAGTTTTGCTTGACCGGATAGACTTGATAGATCGCCTCCCAGCAGCCACCGGCAGTGTCGCGTTTGTCGCCAGCTATTCCAAACTTGCCGACTCGTGTTTTGCGTCTCAACTTCAACACCTTAAAATTTCGGCGTAGTCTACTAGCGGTCTATTAATTTCTTCAGCTTGGCAAAAATTCTGACCATAAAGTATTTAGCTGGCTCTTTTTTACTAGAACATCCAAATGTCGTCAAAGGAATGTGCTGTCCTAGCCGAAATTCATAATGCTTTAAACCCAGCTGGCGGTGTCTTGCCAAAATGGTTTAAATTCAGTTTCAATTTGTCCCTGCAGAAAAGCGGGTGCTAAATTTTTCTTGCTCCACAGGACGACCACAGTACCGCCTGGCGGCTTCGTCAATGGCAGTTGCTGTAATTGGCAGTGGACAATCAACTCTGCATTTACATACGGGGTCTCATGTGACCCAACTCGAAGCACGGTCACACGCTTGTAAGTAATTCCTTAAACTTGGCCACGACGAGATTCACGATTTGCGAAGCATGTTATGTTGACAAAGATATGACCTGACAAACTCAAACCATCGTTAGACGTTTAGGCGGACTTCCTAATGGTTATGGCTTACGAGGAACTATTCCACCAGATGCGATAGTACATTTAACAGGGTTGCAAGGGATGTAAGTTCACAAACAGCTATTTTTATCTAAGTAATGGTGATATATATGGTTAACGTGATTTTTCTGATGGAATGTAAGAGAAATACAGGACAATGATTTAGCCGGCACAATACCCCCCCAACTTGGTGCATTGACATCATTGACCGATATGTTAGCATCAGCAATTGTTTTTTCAGAGAAAATTAATATAAATCTAAGCTGTTCTTCCTGTCCCATAGCCGTATGCACCGCAATATTTTATCCGGTTCACTGCCTTCAGAAATTGCAGCTTTGACAAATTTGAGAATATTGTATGTGTTTTATATTCCAAACCAACAGTATTATTTTACAATTTAACATCTCCACTCATTTTGGAAAAGCGCTATTGACAACAATCGAATCACTGGATTACCCAGAAACTTTGGATCTCTAACTGCTCTTGGGAACAATTGTTGGCTAGAGGATGTCCAAGATACTTGTCGTCCGAACCCATATCCTTCCGCATGTTTAGCGAACAGTTTAAATACTCCTATGAACACATTGCCGCCTTGTCCTCTGTATACAGAAACAGCAAGCACGGTCACTTTGACCAGTTCTGTCCTCCAAACAACTACCGCATCCAAAACCCTGTCGTCGTCGGAGTCATTCACCACTCGATCTATTACAGTTGGCCCGACTTCCTTGGAGACCAACACAGCGACAGCTCATATTCCAAGTCAATCTCAACCGTCGGTTATAACTCGTCAGCAGCGATACATAATTTTCGGCTTTTTGTTAGGAGTTTTAGGTAAATCGTGGGACTTCCTCCGACCTCCATTCAGTTACTGATATTTGCTTCTTATTCCAAATTACAGTTACGTTATTCCTTATGCTGACAATTCTCCGCCGACGGCTTAGAGTCCACGCAAAGTCGATACGGCGGTAGTGTGTACACAATAATTTAACCGGACTTTTGAATGACACAGAGCACTTATGGCATATCTCTGCCATGTCATGTGTGGCAATATTTGTCAGTACGGTTATCGCTTTTGGTAAAATTCACATACAGCATTAGATTAGGGACTTAGGGCGTTTCTTCTATTAGCTCGGGATGGTTAAAAAATCCGAAAAGTGGTACTGTTACTTCTTATATTAGCTTGTAAATTGTTGTTACGTAACCTAATGTGGCAGTCCAACTGATTTTGGTAGAATTTACTGTATTACACTTTTTGATTGTAGATTATGTGGTATAGTAGTCTGTAGTTAAAAATACAACCAAACCTACACGTTTGAAAGCTTAGATAAACTCATAGTTCTACAAGAATACTCTGTGATATTGCAAGTATTCTCGAATATCTTCATTCATAAGTATACAAAATTGTCACTCTTAGCGCGTCTAATGGAATTCAAGACGGAGCAGGGACGAGGTCACGAGGACAATTGAATGTGAGTAGCGGATGGCGCTGACAGAGTGACAGGGACGTAATGTTTAACCAATGCCTCCTAAGTGTTCTAGGCAACATGATCACCCGAATATGATGATAGCTATAGAGGAGATTCGAGAGCGATCCGAAAAGTGATGTTTCCGTAGTGTCATTTTCTGCGATGCGCGATTTGTATCCAGAAAGTGTCAAGCAGCTCAACTCATGCGGTTTTAAGTGGGAGTCAGAACTGGTGACAGAACGCGCGTCCACACTGGAGACACGTCCTCTTCCTAAGTTCCTAGGTTTCGTAATTGAGAATTTTCAAATTCTAACTCTGACTTAATGCACATCAAATTTTCAGTGACCAATGTCTAAGAATTATCTACAATCTTTGCTATTCTATGCACTTTGCTTCTGTTTGTGCTGGGATGTCCTCTTCAAAAACTCCAGAGTCGCTGCCCAACCTGCCCCAGTTCTTAACAGCTTATATCCCCGACGTATTCCAAGTACAGTTGGCTACGTCGTCCTTGAAGGGAGCAATTTTGGAACCAACATTAGCAATATAGCAGTCACTTTTTCATCGACTAGCGGTAATAGCTCACCCTGTTCGTCATTAAACCAGCCCTTCCCGTCATATTTGAATTGGTGAGTAAATTCATTTGTACATATCCATTTGTAAGCGCCTGCAAGTGACACAATGTTTCATTCTTTAGCTCTCTTTCTTTACCGAACAACCTCAGCAATAGCACGTCGTACAACATATTCATTTCTGTTGGTTCGCAAAATTCCAATTCACTTCCCTTTCAGACGGGTGCTTTCAACACAGCGCCACTCATTCGAGATGCAGATTTTGTTATGATTAACAAGGCATATATGACAATTTACATAAACGCTGTCGACCCAGACGACAATTCAGAACTGAGCCGATTCTTAGCTATCAAGCCACCTGGAAATGGAACAACTGTGCCAGCAATGATTGCATCCTCCCCTGCTTTCCGGGTTTTCAATACAGATAGGACTATACGATATACGCCAAATGCTAATTTCATCGGTATAGATTCATTTCAAGTACAAGGTGAAGTCCATTTGACTAGTGCATGAAAATCATCTCATGGTTTGCGACTAACTCACAATCCATATTTGTAGCTTTGGACCAATTCAATGCTAGTGAGTAGAAAAAAACATTGACTGTTTTAATACGAAAATGACTCACATAAGAACTTCAGCTTCGTTTACAGCTACAATTTCTGTCTCAGTTCCTCGCATACGTACAATTCACCCCGGAACTTTAGGCCCAATTACGTTGAACTTATGTCCTGACGATACCTGCGTAGAAGCTGTAAATGCAACAATTAAAGCTATACCTCGCGGTACGCTTCGGATGATCAAGGGCTCTTCTTCGGTACCGATTGCTTCGACCCCCTACTTCGTTGAAATCGACTCAGCAACTCGGTTTGAATACTCTGCACGCGACAGTGTCAGATATATAGAAACAAGTCTGACATATAAACTTGCGAATGAGAACTTTGATAACACATTAGTGTTAATCGCTGGGTCTCTATCCGCCAAAAACGTACAAATCAAGACGAAAGAAGGAACACCAGTTGTGATCACCCTTCAATGCGACGATTTTCCGCTTGAGGCAGTGACATTTGGGTATTCATTGACGTCCAGCCCCGACAATTCAAAAGGGGATTTTTTTCAGTATAACGGTGATTTTAATTCATCCAACAACGAAATTAGTCGTATCAATGGAACTCGCCTCCGGATTAACGATGGAAACGGCAGAATGTACTTTAATCCTCGAGAAAATTACACGGGAATTTTTGAGGTGCAATATACTTGCTCCGGTTGGTCAGACATCTTGTTTGATTTTACTACAGGTTTGAATTAATGCAAGCATGTAGATCAATACGGTCGAATATCTCCGGCTGCTTCCGTAAAAATTACTGTTACCCCCGTATTGAATTGCAAACGTAAAACCGATATACAGAGTATTTTAGTTATAGGAGCGAATCGGGATTTCGATCGCGACGGGTAAGTTTCGACAAGATCACAATTCCTCGGCAAAAAAAATCTCAATGGTGACGATTGACACATTCTGTGCAGAATATTGTTCCGGTTTCTATCAGTTCCCGAGGAAGGTATTTTTGTTCGGCCAGGGTTAAATCGCTCTCCAATTAGGGCGGGTGATGTTGTCGACGTAACAGCTGTGCAGTATATTACCAATATTACGGGTGGAAGGTTTCTACGATTTTACTGTTTTTGGTTAACCAATGACAAAAAGCTGAAATCAGTTTGTAGCATTCTTGGTGGAAATTTTACATATGTCGCCGTCAACCGGTTCAACGACTCATCAGACCCATGCACTGTTCAATTTGTGGTCTCTTGCGCACCTCTCTATCTGAATATTTATGATCCATCCACCACGCAAAACTGTGTCGAATGTCCCAGCGGGGCAGTTTGCAGGTTATTATTCAATTTGTATTATTGTTCTACTTCAACTGGAACCTTGCTAACTTACTTTCATATCAGTTTTAATGGAATCAGGAAACCTTACGCTGCCGCAGGGTATGTGGAAGCTGTTCCAGTTGTTTGCAGACGCAGACCCTCACATCTCATGCTCCTGTAGTTTTTGGTACAATTCCGAAGAGCAGCTTTTTTTGCCGTGTATTCCAGTATGACAACAGTTCATTATGATCGACCATTTATATCATTAACGCTGACAAATGTTTCAACCCATTAGAGAACAGCATGTCCCGGTGAGCCAGATCGTAGCTGCGCTGAAGGGTATCAAGGGACCCGTAAGTGACTCTTTTGTGACAATTGATTGCTGCATTGTGAATTAATACGGATCAAATTCATGTGCAGGATGTGCTGAATGTGCCACGAATTACTATAAGTTAAATAACCAATGCGTATCCTGCACAGAGACAGAAGTAGAATTCATTCTATTGATTTCCGCATGCATTATTTTTGGTGCTCTCCTTTGGTATACCTTCTGGAGTTTGGTGGGAAAATCACAAGGGTATAAGATTTTCACTCTATCAGCGATATTCTGCTTTTGCTGGTTCGCGAGATCTAACAATAAACACTGCAGGCTCGGAATCTTCAACATCACTTGTAACTTCATCCAAACGGCCCTCATTCTTCGAAACATAAAAATGAATTGGCCATCTGAAATACAAAGCGTTCTCGACTACTTTTCCTTTTTTAATTTTAATTTGGAGCTGAGTTCACCAGAATGTCTGGTAGAAGAATACCTCAACTTCAGCGTTAAAATGAAAATGGCCTTATCTATTCCATTGATCCTCATGGGGATCCTCTTCGCTACTATTCTACTCTATTTTATGTTCAGTCTGGTCATACGTCTATTGCAAAAAAAAGGGTGGATCAGTTCTAATGATACAAATCGTACTCACACAGACATGCCAAAAGATTCAGAATTCAGAGGGAAACGACACATTAGTAGAACATTTATAATAATATTTAATTCGTCCCTCTCATTGGTATATAATACTGTCGCATCGTATTCATTAGCGTACGTGATTAATTTTATATTTTTAACAAAAACGGGACATCTTGTATTGACAAATTCGTCTTCACGTTTAGACTATTCGACTGCACTCAAGAAGGGGACGGATTTTACTATTTAGGTATGTTGCAATGTGATTTAACGAGAATTGTGCAAATCACTGACATTGAATTTGTGGAATTCAATAATCACATTTCCAGATAGGTGTGTATTCTAACTCAGTGAAACTTAGCTCGAAACCCTGAACTCACGGTTTCTACAGTGATCCCAGTTTACGTTGCTATGAGGATTGGTGGTATGCCGATTTAAAATTCGCAATTTCAGGAATAGTGTAAGTGCCGTTCTCTTATAGTCACAGTTGCAATTTCTCTACGGTGACTGAGCATGTTTTACCTTCAAAAAGTTTCTACGTCCTAGGAATCCCGGTCTATTTTGGTGTAATATTGTACTTTTCGCGGCGGGAAGCTTCACCAGGAAGCTTCTGGGGCAGTTTTCAAAACTATTGTAACGTAATAGCCACAAGTGATACAAGTTATAAATCAAACCGCACAGGATTTATGCTTTTACAATTTTTCCATAAATTGATGCTGATTTCTATCTCCATGTTCTTCACGCGGTAAGATTTCATTATTTCAGTTAATTCAGTGACTTGATGGTGTAGGTATGAGACAACTTAACTAACATTATTAAAATTAGATATCTCTCGTTTCAGATTCTTCTTAGTATTTACAGTTTGATGATTACCTTTATCATGACATTAAAATATCAACCATATGTCCACGATTCACTAAACTATCTCGAGGTTCATTCTATCGGTAGTAACATCGTGTTATTGACGTCGGGCTTGCTATTTTACAATGATCAGTGCGTATTCCATCCGCATCGTCACTTCAAAGCACACTTCAATTGTCCGAATTTTCCAAGATTACTAACATATTTGCATTATTTATGAATTTAGGTTAACCCCAGCATTGAAAGCCATCGCAATTGATGCTGTGATTGTCGTAATTCTCGGGTTTATTTTAGCCGCAATCTTTGCAGCTGGATATGAAGTAAAACTAGGATTTAGCCGCCGAATGGCAAAATATAAATCTGTGGACAATCTGTCCCAAAAGGCGCCCAAGGAATCGATCCTTTTAGTACAAAAATCATCTGAATATTTATCGCGATTTCGTAATAATTCGAGACAGCGAAAATAAAATCAAGAAAAAAAAGTAGTATTGGGAAGATCAACGAAAACCCATGCAAAGTATGTGTCATAAGGATGTTGCATTAGCCTTGATGCAAGTATCATTTAATTATTGCTTACTGTATATGTAATGTGTATGAACAGAATATATTAAATAAATTTTGCAGACAGTGAAAATGTGGCGCAACTACATTTGTGGTTTTAAATAAGCAAAATATTGTTTATTTGAAGCCAGGGCATTTGTACAACTTCTGGTTCTTTCGTCGGGCGGTGACGCAATTTCTTAGTGTCAAATGACAACAAATATGTCGACATCATTCCTTTTATTTAAATCTATCTTCCCCTCGACTAACTATGTTCACTACTGACTAAAGTGTTGACTCATGCTGACGCTCACGTTACACAGTCGTTGACTCGTTACACACGTTGCAATGACAATTGACAGAATGTGTAAATCTTAGTTAAATCTTTCTTTCAAAATCTAGCCACATTCGGAATCGCCGCCCTGCCAAATATATTCGCAGCCTGGAGCCCTGGAAGTGCCCTGGACCATTCCGTCAGGCATTGTTTCGACAGTGTTTCGACATTTCGCGATCAGGGGTGTGATTAGGCCTTCTGAACTGCCGGAGGTTCGCCAAAGCTTGGGAAGTTGGGATTTGGGAACTGAAGAGTTTGCTGGACTTCGTTCGTAGAGCCAAAGAAGTCACGAATAGTTCTTTTCAAAGCAATATTGGAAGGGAATCTGAACAAATTAGACGTAAAAACAATATATTAGACGGGAATAGACATGGAATACGAAGAAATAACAGATAAGTTCGCCGGTTAGGTATCCAATCGCCGGAAGTAGCCACGAAACTGGCGGAAATGGGGTCGCCGACGAGCTCTTGAATTGCCGGCTCCAGCTTCCCTGGAGCCTCCCAATCGCCGGCATTTGCAGGTGTAATCACACCCCTG